>JAJEJO010005337.1:91447-161064 GCA_020662805.1 Glaucomys volans | reverse complement strand
GTCTTCCAGGTTTTCTATTTTGTTGGAGTATAAATTTTCAAAGTAGCTTCTTATTATGTTTTGTATTTCAATTGTGTCTGTTGTAATATTTCCATTTCCATCATGAATTTTAGTAATTGGGAGTTTCTCTCTCCTTCTCTTCAGTAGTGTGGCTAAGGTTTTATCAATTTTGTTTATTTTTTCAAAGAACCAACTTTTTGTTTTGTCAATTTTTTGAATTGTTTCTTTTGTTTCAATTTCATTGATTTCAGCTCTGATTTTGATTATTTCCTGTCTTCTGCTACTTTTGGTGATGATCTGTTCCTCTTTTTCTAGGGCTTTGAGCTGTAGTTTGAGATCATACTACCAAAAGCACTATGCAAATTCAATGTGATTCCAATTAAAATCCCAATGACATTCCTCATAGAAATAGAGAAAGCAATTATGAAATTCATTTGGAAGAATAAGAGACCTGGAAGAGCTAAAGCAATCCTTAGCAGGAAGAGCGAAGCAGGGGGTATCACAATACCAGACCTTCCACTATACTGCAAAGCAATAGTAACAAAAACGGCATGGTATTGGCACCAAAATAGACAGGTAGATCAATGGTACAGAATAGAGGACACGGAGACAAACCCACATAAATACAGGTATCTCATACTTGACAAAGGAGTCAAAAACATACAATGGAGAAAAGATAGCCTCTTCAACAAATGGTGCTGGGAAAACTGGAAATTCATATGCAGCAAAATGAAACTACACCCATATCTCTCACCCTGTACAAAACTCAACTCAAAATGGAACAAGGACCTAGGAATTATATCAGAGACCCTGCACCTAATAGAAGGAAAAGTAGGTTCCCATCTTCATCATATTTTTTAGGACCAGACTTCCTTAACATGACTCCCAAAGCACAAGAAATAAAAGCAAGAATCAATAATTGGGATAGATTCAAACTAAAAAGCTTTTTCTCAGCAAAGGAAACAATCAATGTGAAGAGAGAACCTACAGAGTGGGAGAAAATCTTTGCCACACACACTTCAGATAGAGCACTAATCTCCAGAATTTATAAAGAACTCCAAAAACTTAACACCAAGAATACAAATAACCCAATCAATAAATGGACTAAGGAAATAAGCAGACACTTCACAGAAGAGGATCTACAAGCAATCAACAGATATATGAAAAAATGTTCAACATCTCTAGTAATAAGAGAAATGCAAATCAAAACCACCCTAAGATATCTTCTCACCCCAATTAGAATGTCTATTATCAAGAATATAAGCAACAATAGGTGTTGGCAAGGATGTGGGGGAAAAAGGTGCACTCATACATTGCTGGTGGGGTTGCAAATATGTGGAGCCACTCTGGAAAGCAGTATGGAGATTCCTTAGAAAACTCAGAATGGAACCACCATTTGACCCAGCTATCCCACTCCTTGGCCTATACTTAAAGGACTTAAAGGACTTAAAATCTGCATACTACAGTGATGCAGCCACATTGATGTTTATAGCAGCCCAATTCACTATAGCTAGATTGTGCAACCAACCTAGCAGCCCTTCAATAGATGAATGGATCAAGAAACTGTGGTATATATACACAATGGAATATTATAGAGCCATAAAGAATAATAAAATTATGATATTTGCAGGTAAATGGATGGAATTGGAGATATCATGTGAAGTGAAATAAGCCAATCCTAAAAAACGAAAGGCCGAATGATTTCTCTGATAAGTGGCTGATGACACATAATGGGGGTGGGGGGAGGTAAGGGAAGATTCGAGAAAGGATGGATTGTATAGAGGAAAATGAGGGGTAGGGAGGGGGTGGGGAAGGAAAGATAATAGAATGAGACAAACATCATTACCCTATCTATATGTATGAAAAATATATTTTTGATAGGATTAATAACTTTTAAAAATTGTAAATACATGATGATATTAGAAGAAATTAGAATAAATTTTCAAAAGAGTATTAAGGCACCCTACAACCTGGAGAGAACTACTATTAATAGTATGGTTTATATAAATGATGATCCTAAAATATTAATATTTGCATACCTGTTTATATTTATATACGCACACACACACATTTGTATGTATGTGTGTTTCATATACCTATATAACATGTTAAATATATTCTCCATATTGCATATTTGGAGATCCTGAATCTCATATAATATTCTCTTATTTTATACTATCAAATAAAATTTGAAATTATTAAAAAAAGTCCTACTAACAGAACCCTATCTAGATTTCAAAGACCATAGATTGAAAGAATGAAAACTAGTTGTCAAACTAGTATTTCAAAATAGTTGTTTGACATAATTGACTAAACCAATGAATTGTTTTGCATTACATGAACTAAGCTGATTTGAGAGATAAGTCCAAAAGTAAATATTTGTAAATTTGCCCTTTAAGCATATCTTTTGACAAAAAGAAATTAAAAATATGAAAATGATCATATAATCAATGAACATAAGTAACTTTTAATTATGAAATATTTGCCAATTAAATATTCTTTATATTGTATCCTAATTTCAACTATTTTTTGAAATAAAAAATAAATCTGTATACAAAAAAAAGGAAAGGATGTTAATTTTTACTTCTCAGCTTTTCTTTGAACATGAAATTTGTTCAATAAGAACAAATGCCTTATAGTAAACTTTTGATAGGTCCTGGAGACTGACTGGGTTCCATGGCCAATTACTTTGAATGCAGTAGCAAAATGTATTTCTCCCTGTGCTTGAATCACGAGTATATATGTGAAAGCCTGCTGACAAGAGTAAAACACAATATAGATGTAGGCAGCAGTGTGTGCTCTATCCTTTGAGGTAATTCTTCAGTCCTCTCATTATTATCATTATTATTATTTAGTATTGATTCTCGAAAATACTTAATATTTAATTTGTTTATTCTCCACACTCTTATTTATTGGTTCTTTTTAGTTATACATAACATTAGGACTCATTTTTACATATCTATAAAGGCATGGAATACAATTTACTCTAATTAAGTCCCCAGAATTTCCCCTTTCTGTTCTCTTCTCCCTTCCCCTGTTTCCTTCCTTCAGTCCCTTTCATCTAGTCCCCTAATCTTTATTCTATTTTGATGGAATCCCACCTTTCCCTTTCTTTCTCTTTTTCCCCCTTATTTTGGACTATCTTCTGCAAAGCAGAGAAAACATTTGACCTTTGGCTTTATGAGTCTGGCTTACTTCACTTAGCATGATAGTCTGCAGTTCCATCCATTTACCAGAAAAGCCATAATTTCATTCTTTCATACATTGTTGGTGGAACTGCAAATTAGTGCAACCACTCTGGAAAGCAGCATGGAGATTTCTCAAAAAACTATTAATGGAACAACCATATGATCTAGCTATCCCACTCCTCAGTAGATATCTAAAAGATCTAATATCAGCATACTATAGGGATACAGGCACATCAATGTTTATAGCAGCACAATTCATAATAGCCAAGCTATAGAACCAACCAAGGTGTCCTTCAACAGATGAGTAGATAAAGAAAATGTGGCATATATACACAATGGAATATTACTCAGCCTCTCTCTCTTTAAATAGGAGCAAGGTGCACTTGAAAATATTGGGTTTCTCTTTAACCCTGACCATTCTTTAAGAACCCCCAGTCACCTAATCTCAGGAGTCAGAGTAGAGATCAGCATCAGCCCAAAGTCAGAATGGAACTATTTGTTCAGATTTGCTCTGACTGACCTTACCATACTGACCCTTGTCTAATTCCTTAAGCATGGCACACTTACCTGTTCCATTGAACCCTGGTTTAAATAAGCTCCATGGCCTTGTTTGCTCACTCCCTCATTCATTGAGTCATTTGTTCACTGATGAACAACATTCAAATTGTATTTGAGCAGTGATACTGAGTCTTCTGGAAGATTGAAGGATGATTCAGGATTCCACTGTTCCCTCATACATATTAGAGTCTGAAGGGATAAGATACACAGATGCATTTGTACATTTACATATCTGCTCATACTACTCGAATTTATATGTTACAGAAGTATATATATACACACACACACACACATACATATGCATGTACACACAAACACACACAAATGATGCATGAGATAAGACTATAGCTAAGGTGCTGTTAGAATTAGATGAAAAAGATTACAAAAAAGGGATCATGTTGCAAGGACATTTGAACTGGTTTTTGAGGCATGGAGAGAATTTAGGCATAAGGAGAAAGTGGTTGAGAAAGTGGTTATACAGATACTCATTTTATAAAAATCTGTTAAGCTTCAAATATATGCTTAACTTCAAAACATTTTGTTAGACACTTTAATTGTCATGTTTCTTAAGTTTGCATTACATTCCTGCTCCTCTGATGATTCCAAAATGTGGTATCTGAAATATATATTTTAATTAGGCTAACAAAATTATTTTGTCAAACCACCTCTAACAATAATTGGGGTTTACAGATGAAATGGAAACCCAGGATTGGGATTCATCCATCTAAGTCATCTAAAACCTGAAACCAAGATAATTTTCCCAAAGAAATAGAATCTATAGCTCTCTCTGTGTTCTTTGACTCAATATTTCCTCTTGTAACATATGGATAATATTATTCATCTCCCTGAGGTGTGTGGCTATTACAGGAGTTTCTAAGGCAATTTGTTCGAGTATTTTAATGAGCCCAGTGTATGTGAAATCAGTTCAGAAGATCTTTCTTCCATGGGCAGCCTGACCAAGGGTTCAAAAACTAGTTCATCCATCACAGCATAAAGGGTCTTAGCAGAATCCACTGAATGGGTGGAGGGTGAACTTCTCACCTGCAGTCCCTTGAGGGAAATTGACAACTAGATTGGTGAATGACTTAGAGTCCAAAGATGGGTGTAGGAATGGCAGAGGGAAAGGTGGAGTGAGATATAAGAGAGAAAGTCCAGGTAACAAATAAGAAAATATTTCATTTGAAGGTGCCTTGGAAGATAAGAGGTTAGGAATTGGGGGACTTAAGATTTAAATCTAAATGTGGGGATTTGTATATTCTAGTATGTTTCAAAAATCAGTTTGTAAGTGACATAAACAAAACAACATGGACAACATGGGAACAACATAATGAAATGGAAAATTCTCTTCCTCCTCCTCCATCTTCCTTTTTCTTTCTCTTCCTCCTTTCCTTCTCCTTCTCCTCCCTCATTTTTGTGAACTTGGGGATGGAACCCAGGACCTTGCAACTGCTAGGCAAGCATCATACCACTGAGTTATACCCCAGCCATAATTAAGGATCTTGAGATGGAAAGATTATCATGGTGGGCCCAATGAAATCACGAGTCTTTACAAGGGAACAAAAGAGGAAGGAGGATTAGAGTCAGATAAGTGGAAGTAATGAGGTCAGGGTAAGACCATTGCATTGGAAGGTTGCTATGAACCAAAGAATGTAGTAGCCTCTAGAAGCTAGGATAGGTAAGGAAACAGATTGTCTTCAGAGCCTTCTGAAAAAGCCAGCACTGCTAAAACCTTCATTATACCCTAGTGACACCATTTTCAGAGTTCTAATTACCAGAATTGTAAATTAAATTCATGTGTCTTAATCCACTAAATTTGTGTTTATTTGTTATAGCAGCAATAGAAAACAAATGCAAATTTATTTTTATAATTGACTATGAGAAAAATAATTAAAATAATTAAAAATAATATGGCTGAATTATGTAACATCCAGAAAGGCTGATTGGTTATAAGAAGGAAGATTTATCAGAATCATCTGATGGGATAGTGAACAATTCAAATTTTCAAGCCCTTCTCCAGTCCTGCCAACCAGATTCTATGATAGGACCCAGGAGGCTTCAGGGGTCTCTGAAGCTTTCTCTGCTTCAGGGTCTCATAAGGTGGCAGCCCAATAGCCTACTGGGATTATAATATCCTCAATGGTTTGACATGGGAAGAATTTGCTTTTAAGTTCCCGTTGTTGGTATGATTCAGTTATTTAAGGGATTTTTGACTGAGGTTCTAGATTCCTTGTTGGCAATTGGTTGGAGACTGCTCTTAATTCTTATCAGGTGAGCTTCTCCAATATGGGAGCTTGCCTTATCAAACCAGTAAGAGAGAGTCTGCTAGCAAGATAGGGATTAGAATCTTAGTAATATGATCATGGAAGTGACATTCTTTCATCTTTGCAATATTCTATTGGTTAGAAGCAAATTACAGGTCCCTCCCACATTGAAGTTGGGGACTATGCAATGGTGAGAACACCAAGGAGGAAGTGATCAATATGGGCCATCCTAGAGTCTGTCTACCCATCTGGCATCCCAAATGATTCTTGTGTCTAACCTATTTGGGAAACACTAAATAGGAGAACAATGATTAAAATGAATCAAATATTCACTTGGGCTCTTAACAAAAAGTGGGTGTGTGAAACAGTTCAAGCCTGGCTCTAATGATGTCTCAGCCATGTCCTTTCTGTAACAATTGCTGTGGCTTAGCCCAAATACTGTGTCTGGAAGTTGAGATGGCCATTGCCATTACTCCCAAGACTCTCTCTGCTGCACACCAGTTGCTCACTGTCCTCAAGCTGACCTCAACATCTCAGAGAAGCAACTAAGAGGAAGAGGAGTGAAGGAAAGAGAGAGGGAAAACTGACATGGGAAGAGTGGGTCTCCATGGAATTTATAAGTTTTGTTTATTCTTAGTTTCTTGTCAAAAAGTGTAAATTTTGCCCTGTCAAAATATAAAGAGAATCCATTTCCCAATTTACACAGCTGATTTTAAATACTATCCTTTTTCAAGCCCCATCACATTTTCCTCAGATATTAAAATGTTATTCTGGCAGAAATATTGGCATGTGCTTGCCAAGTCCTCTTGGGCACAAAACTAAACATTTCTAAGCTCCCTACAATTAAGTGAGGCCAGGAAGTAGAATTGGCCTGTGGAAAGTGGCCCAGATCTGGAAGCCTCCTGTGTGGCCCTTGAAATTCTCTCTTGGCCTGAAGTTGAGAACATAGCAAAGGCCTCTGAGGCCTTAGTGATAGCACCACCACTAGGTTGAAGGAGCCTGGGGTCCCACATAATTTCATGGGCTCCTCTTCCTCTCTCACTGTCCAACTGCACTGGAGTCAAATATGAGAAGTGAGTAATTGCTGTATGTACTCACCATTGATTTATAGTAATTGGCATTATCTACTCTGAATAAAAATATTTGTATTGTTTTCTTCTATGTCACACACACTGGGTATGGAGGGACATAGAATAGGTCATGTGGGTGGTGTTTGGGGCATATTCCTTTTGTTTCCTTCCCTTCCAAACAATACATTAGTATGGATTGTTCTAGACATCAATTCTTTACCTATGGAAATTGAGGTATTTTCTCAGTGTGTCTGTAGGATAATATGGGTTCCCCTATTCTGACTCAGATATTGATTCTAAGGGGTCTGTTTGCCTGGAATTGTCAAATTGTCACCAATGTGACTTGAAATAATGACACTGCTATAATCTCCTTCTTCAATCTGACCAGACCAGAGAGTTTTGCACTGATTCCAGTCTGGTCTAACTATATGTTGGCTATACCGTTCCACTTGAGGAGTCAGTGAGTCCTGGGCCCAGTATTGATTTCTGCATGAAAATCCTAGCCTGTGCCAACCTGTCTTGTGTTAAAATCCCAAACTTAGGCTTTAAAAAGAAAAAAAAACCACTTTGATGTCATGAAACAGTGAAGTTCTCAATTTGCAATAATACAGTTCTTGGAGGAAGAAACTGTTGGAAAATGCACTGCTTCCTATTGAGCTCTTTAGAGTAGTGATGATCATAGTAAACTCTGTGACAAAAATATCATTTAATGTGTGTCAGACCCTGTGCTCAGCATACATCATGTTTCATTTAAAAGTCTAGGTAACATATTAGTATTATATTACCACATGTTGATAAGAAAAGTGAATTTCACAAACGTTGCCATACTGCTAATAAGAAGGGGGATCTGGGATTAGAAGGCAAATCAACTTCCAAAAGCAATACTATTAACTGGGTGTGTGTAAAATGAGTAGATTTTAAAACAAATATACATATGTGTGTGTTTTAAAACATATAGGGTATGTATTGACAGTATCTAAACCATATATACAAATGCATATGTGTACAAAATAGACTTTAAGCCATATGCATTGAAAATAAATTAAACCATCTCTCTCTCTATATATATATATATATGCATATATATATACATATTTAATGGACTTTAAACTATATTTATATATAAATGTATATAGGTATATATGTATTTAATATAATTTAAACCACATAAATATGTATATGTGTATTCACTGAATATAATTTAAATCATGTATTTATGTGTGTGTATGTGTGTGTGAATATGTGCATAAGAAAATGGAGCCTCTAAAGAGGGGATACTGACTTAGTAAAGGTCACAAATTAGTGACATTGGTGGAAAGCCATCAGGTTGGCTTAAAATCTTAGATATTAACTCTTTTCAGAGTAGTTTCTGAAGATTGTAGCATGTTTGAAATGCTTTGCAAAGGGTCAGAAAAATGTAACTTCTCATCATTCAAATGGAAAAAGACATGAGACTGTAAAACTGGGGTATGCTGTGGATTAAAAATCAACATTAAAGATTATTTCTACAATTCTTTGAAATATGTATTTAAAAAACAAACATATGATATCTCACACAACAAATCCAGAGCCTATGGAATCCATGCATAAATGTGTACAATAATTTTATAAAGTATAATTCTTAACTTTTTGATATAAGGGTTTTAAAAATATATATCATCTTTGCCCAATGACCTGAAGCAGCCTGCACTGACACTGAAGTGGTTAGTACAGCTCTATCAAAAATTATCCAGGATGGGGATATAGCTCAGTTGGTAGAGTGCTTACCTTGCAAGTACAAAGCCCTGGGTTCAATCCCTGGCATACACACAAAAAAAATTTTGTGGGGAAAAGGTTACACTCATACATTGCTGGTGGGATTGCAAGTTGGTTTGCAGCCACTCTGGAAAGTGGTGTGGAAATTCCTTAGAAAACTTGGAATAGATCCATCATTTGACCCAGCTATCCCACTCCTTGGCCTATACCCAAAGGACTTAAAATCAGATTATTACAGTGATGCAACCACATCAATGTTCATAGATGCTCAATTCACAATAGCTAAATTGTGGAACAAACCTAGATACCCTTCAATAGATGAATGGATAAAGAAACTGGGTATATATACACAATGGAGTATTACTCAGCCATAAAGAAGAATAAAATTATGGCATTTGTAGGTAAATGGGTGATGTTAGAGACTGTCATGCTAAGTGAGATTAGCCAGTCCCCAAAATCCAAAGGCTGAATGATCTCTCTGATAAGTGAATGATGATGCATAATGCAGGGTGGAAGGGAGGCAAGAATGAAGGAAGGATAGATAGCATAGAGGGAAGGGAGGGGTGGGGTCCAGGTGGGGGGGCAAGAATAATAACAGAATGAGACAGACATCATTGCCCTGTGTACATGTATGAATGCACAGATGGTGTGACTCTACTTTGTGTACAACCAGAGAAACAATAGCTGTACTCCATTTGTGTTCAATGGATCAAAATTAAATGAATAAAAAAAAATTTAAAAAAAATATCCCAAACTTAGAAATAAGGCAAAATGGTGTGTGGCACATCCTTTCAGTGTCACAGAAAGGTGAAGGGCACTCAAGGAATATCTAGAAAATTGTGTTCAGTTCAACACACAGTTTACTGTTGATTTAAAGTACCAATTTTAGTAAAATAACTAATAACTTGCTGATTTCATCCATTAGAGATGCAAATAATTTCTATGCAGTAAACTCCAAAGTTTATATCTATGGGCTTATTGAACATTAATCCATTTTGGATCTAACCCAGAAATCTCCCAGCATTTCCTTTTTTTATTGTTGTTCTAATTAGTTACACAGTACAGTACAATACATTTTTGACACATCATACATAATTGGAGTATAACTTCTCATTCTTCTTCTGTCATTACAAGGTGGGAATCTCCTCCCATCACCATGAGGAGCCAAAGGAAGGGATTGAGGCCTGGGCCAGATGGCTCCATGGTATGCATTCTCATATCATTAAGATGTGGCAGGCAGGCTGGGTTGGAGTCTCGCTGGCCAGTGACCAACCTTACAGCTCCATCAGCTTAAAAACATTATTTGAACATGTCCAAACAACAAACAACAAAATAGAGTTTGATCTTATCCTCCTCCTATCTTTTTTGCTAGAATACACACACACACACACACACACACACACAAACTTTACCTTAGCCTTCACACAGAGAGAGTTTGGAATGTTATCTCCTAAATTGGCTCTAAAATATTTGGTAAAAATATTTAGAACTCAGGCAGAAAAATTCACTTAGTTGGCATTCAATTAATGTTTACTTTTTTGACTGAATAAATGGATGATGAATGAATTAATGATATGAGAATGCACACTATTAAATCTAGAGTACATTTAAGTCTATGAAATATATATTATAGATTTCCCTGAGTAAAACAAGATAAATAAGACAATACTATGTGCCACATATATGAGGCAAATGCAAAATTATTCAATAACATATCAATTAATTGGTGATAAAAAATTTGGCAGTTTGACTGACATTAGGAATTAAATTCTGATATGGGTTATGGTTGCATACTCCTCAGTGTGGGGGATATAATAATGAGGTCTTCATTTGATTTTTAATTTTCTAACCAACACTTTGGTTATATTTCTAGAATTTTGTTCTACAAAATTCCTATGTCATATCATAGGAACCTCTAGCTCATGACTGTGTAACAGGATTTTCAACTTCAGCACTATGAATCTTAGAGCTGAATTATTCTTGGTTGTAGGGATTGTTCTGTGCATCATAGTATGCTGAGCAACATCCCTGACCTCTACCTACTTGATAGCAGTAGTCTCTGCCCTGGTTGTGAAACTGAAAATGTCTCCCTACATTGCCATTTGTCTCCTGGTGGGCTCAATTGCCTTGCTGGAGAACCACAAGTATAGAAGAATGCAGGGGTGTGTTCGAGAGATCAGAGCCTGATTCAACAGTGAGCTCTAATCTCTTAAGCAAGACTCAGTTGCTGCTATCAGCTTTTATTTGAGTGAGACTCAGAATGTTCACCTTCTTTTGGATTCTTAGTTGGTTCCAGGCCTCTTCCTTACAAGGTATCCTAAGATTAACCAATGAACCCTTACAATTTCTCTGCCAGTTTAAATTCTGTGGATTCATGTGGATAGGAATTTTTCCCCCTATCAGAATAGTTAAAGTTTAAAGTTGAATTCTCATCAAACTCTTCTGTGGTCATGCAGTTACTTTAAGAATTGCTTAGATAGGAACAGATATCAAACTTGAGGCTTTTCGCTTTGTTGACAACTGACAACTATTTAAAAAATAACCTGATGAGTACTCATGTTTAAATATAATTTCTTTCTCAACAGAATTTTCCAAGTCAATGTTCTCTTTTGCTTACACTTAGAGGAGGTTTTAATGCATCATTGATATTGCCATAAGTTGTGCAGCAACATTTATGTTTTATTTTTAGTGACATAGGAATCAATCACTTTTACTCAGGGAAAATAAAGCTTCCAAAATCACCTTACTGTATTATAGAAATAGTTAATTATAAATGCTAGAGATTAATATTTTAGCCCAGGGAAAAATTAAAGGACATTTCTTATTCTCAGAAACAAATGGAGCCAACTCCTGAATTTATTAAGAAAATTTTATTTTCTCTAATATTCCCTGAGTTTAATCACATCTGAAATTCCTTAATATAAAGGCATTATGTACTAAATGGATAGGCATAGTTTTAACAAAGAAACACCTATAATTAATTATGTCTCTACACAAAAAAGTTCTCCTTTCTGCAAGTTTCTGTGTCCAGATTTCCAAATGTTGTTGTCAACAAAATCCTCTCAACACTCTGCTTATCTTCTCTTGGTAATTCCCTAATAAATTTATTTGGAACCAAGATATATTATTTCAAGCTCCAAGATCTTTACACTCAGCATGAGAAATCCGGGTTGGCTTCCATCTGCTTCTTACCTCTTCTCTCTTAATAATAATCCAGTAAACCAATTTTAGCTTGTATTTTATTCAGTGCTGTATCAGGAGGTACAGGATTCAGTTTGTTCCCTTGCTTCCCAAGTGCCCAAGCTAAAAAAAAATGTCTTATTATCGTCAAAGCAAACAATGTGACTTGAAGACTTATAAGGAATTAAAAGGAAAAGAAAATAAAAGAGACCCTAATAAGATCAACATGTCATCTCTGTGCTTTTCTTACTTAAAGGGCAACAGAATGTGACTTTATTTTCAATACAAAGTAGAAATATAAAGAATCTTTTGAGTAAAGAAATTTCTCAGGTGTTCCAAGGATGACTCTCAAGGATCTGGGAATGGCATGATAATGCTGAGAAGATATGCTGATGAACAATTCATATCAGAATCTCCTTCTTATAACCCCAACTTGCCTGTATTATTAAGCCTCACAGCTAAAACTCTGTTAGAGTGCCAGCATATATTTGTCCCTCTCTGCATAAAACTCTTAGCTTACATTGCTGTTTCAG
Source organism: Glaucomys volans (assembly GCA_020662805.1). Taxonomy (NCBI): domain Eukaryota; kingdom Metazoa; phylum Chordata; class Mammalia; order Rodentia; family Sciuridae; genus Glaucomys; species Glaucomys volans. The sequence continues at coordinate 148,519 of JAJEJO010005337.1, read as the reverse complement.
ATAATCTCCCTCAAGATACTTTATCCAGAACAAATATCTTTCTTTAAATCAAGTGTCCCAGGTCTCAGCTTGAAAGCTGTGATGTGCTGAGAGCATTTCTGTGGGGCAGAACTCCACTACATCTGCCTACCAGCTGTCAGAAATGTAAATGCACAGAATGAATTTTATATCAGAAAGGCAGATAATTCTGATCTCTTAGAAAATTCAACATAGAGAAAACCTGTTATTGAACAGGAAACAGTACTTTAAGAGTGTTCCTCTTCTTATCCTGCCCTAGTTGTCCCTCAACCCCTTCCCAAATTCTTAAAAGTCGTACAATTCAGAACTCAGGGACTCAGACTTCTCATGTTCTTGTTGTGGCTTCTGACCTTCCAGCTGACCTACTGATAACCCAGCAGAAGATAGATTAACTAACCATATGCTGAAAGGTTCGACCATCCCTTAGGGGGTATCGAACTACTTGGAGAACTCTATGTCCTGGCAGGGGAAACACAGTCTAACCCAATTTTCTTACCACTACATGCATTTCATGGGCCTGGGAAAAATGGATCTTCTTACTTGTTTTACCAAACTCCATCAAAACGAGACTAGGTGTCGCCCAAACAACCAATCAGAGCCTGGATTTTATTGCAGCTCCAGGGGAAAGCAAAAAGATCATTGACATTTTCTTGGCTCTAAAGCTACCTTTGGGGAACCTCACAACCCAAACATCCCTCAAGGGATACCAAATGTCACTATACTTGATGTGGAAAGGAATATTAGCTCAAGAACCCTGATATCCTTATTCTTGTTTTGGAAAATTGATTGACAAATATGAAGATAGTCATATTTGACAGAAACTGCACTGCACTTATTGTTAGTGCCTTCTTAGATTTTAGTCCAAAATATTGAGCTAATTCTCAGAGATTTCCTTCTGATCCCAGAAAATGTGTATGCAAGAATTTTCTGCATTAAAATAAGCAGAGAGCTACTGCTCATCTAAAGTCATTGCCTGCTCAGGTAACTTCCCTTCCCAAGCTGGAGATCTCTGCCTTCCAACACAGGAAGCATCCTATGCCAGACTGGCAAAAAATCATGTACTTTCTCTTCATGCCTCTTGGGCAAGGTGCAAAATTTCCCAGTCATTAGAGTCAATCACAGTGGAATTACCAATTTCAACCATTTCTCTCAGCATTCCTGATACCCCTTCATGGTTGAAACCATCATCCTGTCTTCCTTGCATTATGACAGTAGCTTTTTATTTTGTTTTGTCAAAAGTTGTTTAGGTGTGATTTATGTGTCACAAAATTTCACCTGTGTATGTGTACATTTCAAGGATTTATAGTAAGTTCACTAAGTTGTACAAACATTGCCTTAATCCAGTTTTTGATCATTTCCATTTCACTAGAATGATCCCTCATGTTCATTTACACTTAATTTTTATCCCCATCCCCAGCTCCAGACAACCACAAACCTACTTTTTGTCTCTATAGGTTTGCCTTTTTTGGATATTTCATGTAAAAAGAATCATGCTATGTGTGGCCTTTTGTGACTGACACCTTTCATTTAGCATAATGTTATCAAGGTTAATCCATGTTGTACCATGAATTCCTACTTCGTTTCTATTTAGAGCTGAGTAGTAGTCAATAATATGGATAATTACATTTTATTTATCAATATACCCATTGATGGACATTGGGGTTGTTCTCACTTTTTGGCTATTATTAATAATGTTGCTACAAACATTCACATGTAAGTCTTTAGATGGATATACGTTACATTTCTAAGATTAGAATTGCTGAGTTCTATAGTAAATTTATGTCCTATAGTCACCTATTCCTTGTTTTCTCACATCTTTACCTACCTATAGATGTTCTTTCTATGTTTTAAAAAATCTGTTGAAAGTCTAAATCCAGACCTTGTTTTGCCTAGTTAAAATGTTCTAGAAGCTTACTATCATTCTTGAGTTAAAACCAAAAACTTGCAACACTATTTATGGAGACTTGCATATTCTGTTTTCACTTCTGCAACCTCTAATCCCACTTTTTCCCACTTTACCAGAATCCTTCCCCTTCTCTACATTAACCAGACTAAATTTTAGTTTTCTAAAAACTGCTCTCTTAAGGCCTTAGCTGGAAATGTTCCCTCTACTTTGAAATCTCCTTACTTTAGAGAAGTAGTTAAAAAGGCAGTTCTGGATTTTGATACTTGAATTCACCAATTAAATCTATGTGACTTTAGGCAACTTATATCTCTGTATATTAAATTCCTCATCTTTAAATTAGGGATCATAACTCTTAGGGTTCTTACAAAGATTCAATGCATTGCAATATGGAAGCTCTTAAACAGGTCTCAATACCAGTTAGCTATGGTCAATGATTTCATGTTTTTCCTTAGGTTTAACCCTTCTAGAAGCCTTCTCTGACTCAACTATGGACTTGCTTCTATAAGTGTTTCCATAATACTCTGTTCTTGTTGTATTATAATATCATTGCCAGATTACTTGTTTATCTTCCTTTGACATCCTGAGTTTTGTGAGGTAAACTAAAGCACTTTCATCCTTAGCATCAAGCAGAGAGCATGCTCATTAAAATATTTGCTCAATTGAGAAAACATGGTAGATAGCCTTTAAGTACCATCCATTCCCACCCTTCTTTGCCCAGTTGTCTCTCCAATGAGACCTGCATAGAATTTGTTATCCAGACTATTTACCAGCTGTGGTAAGGTAGTTTTGCTGGGTTTGCTAAAAAGGAAGCACTGTCTAGAAAGAGATGGGTAGGTGGAGAAAAGACTATATGGATGGTAATTACTTTCCCACTCTTCCCTGTCATAGTTCTGCCAGTGGCTATATTCTGCTACAGATATAGCTCTTGTCAGGATATTCCATTCCCACTGTGTTAGATTTCTGATGTCAGTAAGAATATTCCCTTACCTTATTCCTTTAGGCCTAGGAGTGAAATAAGCACTTTCCCATTTTTACTAATCCCTTGGTACTCTCCTATCCTTCAACCCTGCCCAACCATCTGTAAAATGTTCAATAATCTCTCCCCAAGAAAATCCATTTGAGAGTGCCATCCTCTTCCTGATGGGACCCTGATGGGTACAATGACTGAACATAGTTATTATTGCACAATTCAGATTCCTTCTAGGGGTCTCAGGTGGCAGAGGGGGGCTCTTCAGTGTATTTCATTGGAGAGGCAGTGGTGAGGAAGAATATGATTTCACTATTAAAACAGCTTGCAATGTTTACAGTTCTTATTTTTATATGTATACATGTCAGTTGCCATGTTCCAGGATGTGTTATTGTCAATGGTTTCCATATGGATTGCTCTTAAAGCATTTTGCTGTTGGATCATTCTTTCCAGTGTACTCTGTAGTGAAAACTGGGTAGCAATACTAGACTTGATTAATAGAATATCATAGTCCATCCAGAGTGCTAAGACTCTTTAAGTATCACAATTCTTTCCAGTTTTAGCTGATGATACTTTTACCAAGCTATTACTGCTAGTTCTATTTGAGAGACAATGTAGGATATGTGATCCCATAAGTTTCATTACACAAATAGGTTTCAGATAACCAATCATCAGATTCTAAAATCAGAAATATTTGTAAGTCTAAAGACCATCTCCAGGATATCTGGGGCTTTGTGTTGATATTTCAACATTTATTCAGCATATGCCCCTTACAGAGCATGGTGCTATTTGTTCCATTCCCCAAAATTAGGAAACTTGGTCTGAACCCTCAGATACTTTATAACGTACTATTGCTCTGTGGCAAATAAGCTGTCTTTTTGCAAATGAACTTCAATTTATAAAGAGTCACCCACAGATACTTGGTATTATTATCCAATTTTCATGATTTAAAACGATTCTGTAATCATCAAAGCTCAAATTTCAAGAACTCTAAACCACTTAGGTAAAGTCATTAAAATTTGCTATGAAGGGCTGGGGATATAGCTCAGTTGGTAGCCTGCTTGCCTAGCAGGCACAAGGCCCTGGGTTCAATCCCCAGCTCTGGAAAAAAAAAAAAAAAAAAAGAAGTTGCCATGAGCTTCATGTTAAATGCTCTATAGAAGAACTGATTGGTTTTTTAAAAAAACATGTTCTAAAATGATAGCTATATTAGTTTCCTACGGCTGCTATAACAATTTATCACTAATTTATTGATTTAAAATGAAGCAAATTTATTATTTTATATATTTGGAAGTATAGAGTCTGGATGGGTCTCACTGGGCTAAAATCAAGATGTTGATAGTGCTGTGTTCCTTCTGGCAACTCTAGGAGAGTTTCCTTGCCTCTTCCAGCTTCTAGAGGTTACCTACATTCCTTAGCTTATAGCCCCTTCCTCCATCTTCAAAGCCTGCAATGCTGGTTGAGTCTTCCTCCCACTGTATCACTTTGATACCACTTCCACTGTCATATCTCCTTCTCTGACTCTCTTGCCTACTGGCATGTATAAGTACTCTTTTTATTATACTGGGTTCACTTGGATAATCCAGGATAATCTCATCTCAAGATCCCTAACTAAATTACATATGCAAAGTCTCCTTTGTCATATAAGGTAACATACTCATGGGTTCCAGGGATTAAGATGTGGACAATTTTGGAGTCACTATTCTGCCCACCATGCACTTATTAAATAGCTATTTAAAATTTTAGAATTATTTGTGATTGGTCTTTGCTGTTACAAATAATTTAAAAATGATGGAAATAAATACTAAAAAGTATTACATAAGTTTTTTTTTTTCATTTTTTTCCTGGGACCATAGGAAAAAAACCATACATACACTCTGTTGCCTTGAAGACACACTCTGTTGTTTTGAATTTGAAATAAACTCAACCACTTGCAAGGATTTAATTTTCAAAATTAAATGACAAGTGAAATTACTGAAGCAGAGAAAGTGGTCAAATAGTCCTATTCATGCATATCATTTTTATTTGTATTTCTTGATTTAGGAAAAATAAAGATTTCAGTAGGAGTAATTATAACTGTTTGTGCTTTGGATATTATTTTGTGATTTGGAAAGCTCCAAGAAATAATTTCATAGACTGTATCCCCTCATCTTCAAAATTCATATAGAAGAGATATTTTTTGAACCTACATATTTTTTACTTAAGTAGATTTAGTTTTGGCTGACTTCAAGATAGGAACTAGAATTTTCTTTTGGTTTTTGTGATGGAAGCCAAAATTCTTCAACTTCACAAACCAACTATCATATGTGATTATTCATTTGAGCAACTGAGAAGACAATTGAAAAGCTTGAAGAAGACTAGGATTTACTTCTTAGCACCAAAAAGTATCATAGTCATGCCTCTGCATAGAGTACAGTGAAGTGAATTGCTAGTTAAGCGAACTTATATTAATGGCCAAGATAACTGAGGGTTCATGATGTGACTCATTGGTAAAACACTTGCCTAGATTACATGAGGGCCTGGGTTCAATCCCAAGAACTGAAAAAATAATACTTGATCACCAAATCAAGGAGCAGAAGTAACATGGAAAGATAAAGCACTTGATTTTGTGTCGCTTACATTCTAATGGGGGATGAAAGGGAAATAATACACCAAGAAGTATGTGAGCCAATATACAAACAATATACATCCAGAGAATGGTAGAGGATAATTTGCCAGTGATATGCTAGACTGTGTCTGTGACAGAGGGAAGGCTACTCTAAGGGAAGATGTCTCTGGGAGGGGACATTGAAGCTTTCACTTGATGATTAAGTTGTTCATCCTGAAGGTCTTTGAGAGACCAAATCCCTGATCTCCAAAGTTGGGTATGTATAATAATGAGCACAAGCAAGAGAATCTATTGGAGCACAAGGAAAAAGATCAGAACTTCTATTCATATTTATTTTTTTATTTGAGAAATAAGAAAGAAAGTAAACTTTGCTAATGTGATGAATAAAATGATTTCTTTTTCTTTCTCATTGCTAGCTAGGCTTGTGGTTGAAACCTCTATGACAGAATACAGATTACTAATAAGGAAAAAGCATGGAAATTTGCTTAATATAAGCTTTACATGATACAGGATCCTCTAGAAATGAAGACTTGAAAAAACAGGTAAACTTGTATATTTTTAAGCTTGGTCTTGACCAAGAATGGACAATCATAAAGAAATATGATTGGAGGACAAAGGAATAGGATCTACTGGAAATAATCTGGGGGTAACTTAGCAAGACCTGTGTGTTCAGATTTTTCTCTGTGTCTTTGTGATTTGGAAATAAGAATGTTGCTTTCCTCCTGGTTCATGGAGGGTATCTCTCAAATGAGTCATCTGACCTTCCTCAGGAGAGACTAGTGGGAGGAGAGGTCAGATAGTGACTGTATTAGTCAGTTTTGCATCACTGTGACCAGAAGACATGATAAAAACAACTTGAGGAAAAGTTTAATATGGCTCTTTGTTTTAGAGGTTCAGTCTGTGGTCGGCCAACTTTATAACTGTCGGCCCAAGTGAGGCAGAGCATCATGGTGGAAGGTTGTGGCAAAGGAAAGCTGTTCAAGTGTAAGAGAAAATTCTGCTTATGAGGGACAAAATATAAATTTTATGGGCATGCCCTTAGTGGCCTATCTCCTGAAGCCACCCCATCTACCTATAGTTATTGTCTAATTGATCTGTATCAGTGAATTAACCCACTGATTAGGTTATAGTTCTCATAATGTTTTCTTTTAGTGTCAGAGAATTTTTGCATTGCTTCACACTTGAGTTTTTGAGGAACAATTCATATCTAAACTATAACACTCACCACCACTACTACCACTGCCACCACCACCAACAAAAAACACTCAAAAAGGCTAGAAAATGTGATATAAACCTTAACAATGACCTTCCTAGGTGTCCCTGCTTTAGGGGAGAAAGGTAAGGGGAAGGGGAGAGTGACCTTTCTGTTTCTGCTAGTTCCTCAGATGTCAAGGCCATCTTTTGTGATAGGATCTCCTGAGTCCCATCACTAATATTTAAATCTTTACATTGATACCCTACAGTGCATTCTAATATCAGAAAGTCATCCTCTGGAGTATTGTAATGTGTTGCATTTTATAAGAACCTATTTAAGTCAACTGATAGATTATATTATTTAATTTTAATTAGAATAAAACTTGGAATGGAACTGCCATTTGACCCAGCTATCCCACTCCTTGGCCTATAACCTAAGGACTTAAAATCAGCATACTGTAATGGCACAGTCACATCAATGTTTATAGCAGCTCAATTCACAATAGCCAAGCTATGGAACCAGCCTAGATGCCCTTCAACAGATGAATGGATAAAGAAAATGTGGTATATATATACAATGGAATACTATTCAGCCTTAAAGAAGAATGAAATTATGGCATTTACCAGTAAATTAATGGAGCTGAAGAGTATCATGCTAATTGAATTAAGCAAAACCCAAAAAACCAAAGGCTGAATATTTTCTCTGATAAGTAGATGCTAATTCATAATGGAGGATGGGAGTGGGCAAGAATGAAGGAACTTTAGATTGTGCGGAGAGGAGTGAGGGGAGGGGAATGGTAGTGGGATGGGAAGGATGGTGGAATGAGATGGACATTATTATCCTGTATACATGTATGATTACATTACTGCTGTGACTCCATACCATTTTCAGTCAGAGGAAGGAGAAGTTGTGCTCCATTTGTGTACAATGTGTCAAAATGCATTCAATTATTGTGTATAGCTAATTAGAACAAATAAAAAATAAATAGCTAGAGTCACACAAAGCTAAAAAGAAGAAAAAGGCTCACAAAATGGACCAACAGTTTTAAAAGTTTTCTGTAAGGAAATCATGGATTCAAACAATGCTATTATTGCAATCTCCAGTTAATAATAAGAAAATGTGAGAAACAACTCTCTTCCCACTCCAAGTACACCATCATCAGTATATTATGACTCTATTCAAAGAGAACTCAGTCACAAATATTTAACATTATCAATAAATTCACATGAAGTGTGCATTGTAGACAAACCTTATCCTATGAGTAAAATGGACCTTCCCCTTAGGATGGCACCAGTATAGTGAACAACACATTTAAAAGTATTTGTTTACTTCATAAATTTGTCCATATTATATGTTTTATAATAAATAAAATGTTTCTGGCTCATGTGTATGATTTCTAAATTAATATACACATTTAGTATATATAGGAATTTATTTTTGCTTCTACATATGCAAATTGAACATACTTTTTGATTATAGTTTTAAACTGCTTAATAGTTCTGGCCCTAGTCAGTGACTCTCAGGAACCGTGTATAAGGCAAACTGGCTCTGAACTTTGAAACTGATTTTCAAAAATGGCATGAAGTTTTAAGCATAATTAACATACTCGGAAGTACATAATCTGGCAGATTCTAGAGGGAGTGCTCATCCCTTAATGCTTTGGAAAGGACATTCTGGTCCCAACTAGAAGGTGTAGGGAATCTGTGCCCACACTGAAGCAGGGCTATAATTCTTATGGTTCCTATACCATGATGGTCATGGGTCCCTTGCAAATGTATCCTTCAATAAAAGAGAAAATAGAGCTTATATGGGTTCCAGTCACTGACAAGTTTTGTGAGTCAGAGTGTGTATGTGTGCATACATTAATGAACACACACAAACCAAAGTGACACCAACCAATACTTCCTTGAGCCCCTTGTAATTTCATCAAATGCCTTTGAGATGCTTGTATGCTTGCCTTAATTTAACACTGGTTAAGGCATTTCATAAAAGAGGTTGTTACTTTCTTTGACCAATAGCCAATAAAATCCAGAATGTAACTATAAGCACATTTAGAATTATAAGAGGTAAATGTATTTTGAAGTGTGTATTTTAACCTAAGTGGCATTGTTGAAATAATTTGCAATTTTGTTTGTCCTTACTTATAGACGCTAAATGCAGCAAGTTCTCAGATGCTCAAGTACTATGGGTTGCTTGTGGTAAATAGAAACTGGTAATCTTTAGAGATTTCTGGGTGATTAGGTTGAGAATATGTCAAAATGTACAATAGAATTCATTTACAGGAGAAAGGGGAGAGTGAAGGTTCAATGCTGCCCCAGGGCTTCCATGTCTCAAATCCCTCATATATCAAGTAGTAACTGTATTATCAAAGGATTTTTATCTCATTCTTTTTTCCTGCTCCCCTTGTGCCCTCATCAGCTTGGCATGTGCACCCAGTTCTTGGAACATAGACTAACCCATTTTAGAAATATGACCAATGTAGAATTACCAAAGACTCAAACAGTTGTCAGCGTTTTCTGAGATCTGGTACATTTTATTCCCTTTTTCATTGATCTCTCTATACCTTCCCACACTTTTAAGACCAGTGCCACATAAAGAACATTAATAAAAGTGCAATGTGTAGATAAACACATATATCTGTGTTCAGATTTTGGTGTCCAACCTTCTTGAGGGGATAGGTTAGTTTATGGGAGTTCTTAGGAAGTCACTGCTCTAGGCATTGAGCAGTGTTGGGGTATGTGTGTTTGTGCAGACTAAGGAATAGGCTTTCATAGAAAATCATGTTTCCTATACTATGAGAAAGAAAGAAGATAGGTTCAAAGTCTCTCAAATTACTAAACAAATACTACTTGAGGGTCCATGTCAGGCACACAGAACTATGAAAGTGGCTTGAATAATCCATGGATTATTTGGACCTGATTATTTGTTCTCAGGAAAATCTCTTCTACCCCTTTCATATTTTAAATAAAACTGACCTGAAGATAGATTCTGGATTGAAGGTTTGGGGAATCTGTAAATTCCAAATCTATTTTTTTTCCCATTCAATATTAAAATTTATTGCCAATTTCTTCTTGACATGTAATCCTGTTTTTTGAGTGTGAATAACTTTTTCTTTATTCTTTTAAAAATCTTTTTTTTTATTTTATTCTTTTTATTTGCTTATTGATTCATTGAGCACAAATGGAGTACAGCTATTGTTTCTCTGGTTATACACAAAGTAGAATCACACCATCTATGCATTCACACATGTACACAGGGCAATGATGTCTGTCACACATTCTGCTATTATCCTTACCCCTGCACCCTGACCCCACCCCTCCCATCCCTCTATGCTATCTATCCTTCCTCCATTCTTGCCTCCCTTCCACCCCGCATTATGCATCACCATTCACTTATCAGAGAGACCATTTGGCCCTTGGATTTTGGGGACTGGCTAATCTCACTTAGCATGAGAGTCTCCAACATCATCCATTTACCTACAAATGCCATAATTTTATTCTTCTTTATGGCTGAGTAATATTCCATTGTGTATATACACCACAGTTTCTTTAGCCATTCATCTATTGAAGGGCATCTAGGTTGGTTCCACAATCTAGCTATTGCGAATTGAGCAGCTATGAACATTGCTGTGGCTGCATCACTATAGTAATCTGATTTTAAGTCATTTGGGTATAGGCCAAGGAGTGGGATAGCTGGGTCAAATGGTGGATCCATTCCAAGTTTTCTAAGGAATCTCCACACTGCTTTGCAGAGTGGCTGCACCAACTTGCACTCCCACCAGCAATGTATGAGTGTACCCTTTTCCCCACATCCTTGCCAACACCTGTTGTTGCCTGTATTCTTAATAAAAGACATTCTAATTGGGGTAAGATGAAAGTTTAAGGTGGTTTTGATTTGCATTTCTCTTATAACGAGGGATGTTGAACATTTTTTCATAAATCTGTTGGATTGCTTGTAGATCTTCCTCTGTAAAGTATCTGTTCATTTCCTTGGCCCATTTATTGATTGGGTTATTAGTGTTCTTGGTGTAAACATCTTTGAGTACTTTGTAGATTTTGGAGATTAGTGCTCTATCTGAAGTGTGTGTAGCAAAGATTTTCTCCCACTCTGAAGGCTCTCTCTTCACATTGCTGATTGTTTCCTTTGCTGAGAAGAAGCTTTTTAGTTTGACTCTATCCCAATCATTGATTCGTGCTTTTATTTCTTGCGCTTTGGGAGTCATGTTAAGGAAATCTGGTCCTAGGCCAACATGATGAAGATTTGGACCTATTTTCTCTTCTATTAGGTGCAGAGTCTCTGGTCTGATTTCTAGGTCCTTGATCCACTTTGAGTTGAGTTTTGTACAGGGTGAGAGATATAGGTTTAGTTTCATTTTGCTGCATATGGATTTCCAATTTTCACAGCACCATTTGTTGAAGAGGCTGTCTTTTCTCCACTGTATGTTTTTGGCTCCTTTGTCAAGAATGAGATACCTGTATTTATGTGGGTTTGTCTCTGTGTCCTCTATTCTGTACCATTGATCTACCTGTCTATTTTGGTGCCAATACCATGCTGTTTTTGTTACTATTGCTCTGTAGTATAGTTGAAGGTCTGGTATTGTGATATCCCCGCTTCGCTCTTCTTGCTAAGGATTGCGTTAGCTATTCTGGGTCTCTTATTCCTCCATATGAATTTCATGATTGCTTGCTCTATTTCTATGAAGTCCATCATTGGGATTTTAATTGGAATTGCATTGAATTTGTATAGCATTTTTGGAAGTATGGCCATTTTGACAATATTAATTCTGCCTATCCAAGAACATGGAAGATCTTTCCATCTTCTCAGATGCTCTTTAACTTCTTTCTTTAGTGTTCTGTAGTTCTCAGTGTAGAGGTCTTTCACATCTTTTGTTAGATTGATTCCCAAGTATTTTATTTTTTTTGAGGTTAATGTGAATGGGGTAGTTTTCCTAATTTCTCTCTCAGAGGATGCATCACTTACGAATAAAAATGCAATAGCTTTATGAGCATTAATTTTATATCCTGCTACTTTACTGAATTCATTTATGAGTTCCAGAAGTTTTCTGGTGGAATTCTTAGGGTCTTCTAAATAGAGAATCATGACATCAGCGACTAGGGATAGTTTGAGCTCTTCTTTCCTATTTGTATTCCTCTAATTTCTTTGGTCTGTCTAATTGCTCTGGCTAGAGTTTCAAGAACAATGTTGAATAGTAGTGGCAAAAGAGGGCATCCCTGCCTTGTTCCAGTTCTCAGGGGGAATGCTTTCAATTTTTCTCCATTTAGAATGATGTTAGCTGTGGGCTTAGCATAGATAGCCTTTACAATGTTAAGGAATGTCCCCACTATCCCTATTTTTTTCTAGTGTTTTGAGCATGAAGGGGTGCTGTATTTTATCAAATGCTTTCTCTGCATCTATTGAAATAATCACGTGGTTCTTGACTTTAAGTCTGTTGATGTGGTGAATTACATTTCTTGATTTCTGGATGTTGAACCAACCTTGCATCCCTGGGATGAAACCCACTTGATCATGGTGCACTATCTTTTTAATATGCTTTTGTATGCAATTCGCTAAAATTTTGTTAAGAATTTTTGCATCTATGTTCATTAGAGATATGGGTCTGAAATTTTCTTTCCTTGACATGTCCTCCTCTGGTTTTGGTATCAGGGTGATATTAGCTTCATAGAATGGGTTTGGAAGGGTTCCCTCCTCCTCTATTTCATGAAATACTTTGAGGAGTATTGGAATGAGCTCTTCTTTGAAGGTCTTGTAGAACTCGGCTGTGAATCCATCTGGTCCCGGACTTTTCTTTGTTGGTAGGCTTTTGATGACTTCCTCTATTTCATTGCTTGAAATTGGTCTGTTTAAGTTGTGTATGTCCTCCAGATTCAGTTTGGGTGGCTCATATGCCTCTAGGAACCTGTTGATGTCTTCCAGGTTTTCTATTTTGTTGGAGTATAAATTTTCAAAGTAGCTTCTTATTATGTTTTGTATTTCAATTGTGTCTGTTGTAATATTTCCATTTCCATCATGAATTTTAGTAATTGGGAGTTTCTCTCTCCTTCTCTTCAGTAGTGTGGCTAAGGGTGTATCAATTTTGTTTATTTTTTCAAAGAACCAACTTTTTGTTTTGTCAATTTTTTGAATTGTTTCTTTTGTTTCAATTTCATTGATTTCAGCTCTAATTTTGATTATTTCCTGTCTTCTGCTACTTTTGGTGATGATCTGTTCCTCTTTTTCTTGGGCTTTGAGCTGTAGTGTGAGATCATTGATTTGTTGACTTTTCATTCTTTTATTAAATGCACTCCATGCAATGAATTTTCCTCTTAGCACTGCTTTCATAGTATCCCAGAGATTTTGATATGTTGTATCTTTGTTCTCATTGACCTCTAAGAATTTTTTAATTTCTCCCCTAATGTCTTCTCCTATCCATGCATCATGAATAGCATATTATTTAATCCCCAGGTCTTGGGGTAGTTTCTGTTTTTTACTTTATCATTTATATATAATTTCATTCCATTATGATCTGATAGTATACAAGGTAGTATCTCTATGTTTTTGTATTTGCTAAGAGTAGCTTTGTGGCATAACATATGGTCTATTTTAGAGAAGGAACCATGAGCTGCTGAGAAGAAAGTGTATTAGCTTTTTGATGGATGGAATATTCTATATATGTCTGTTAAGTCCAAATTAGCGATTGTGTCATTGAGACCTATGGTTTCTTTGTTCAATTTTTGCTTGGAAGATCTGTCCAATGGTGAGAGAGGAGTGTTAAAGTCCCCCATTATTATTGTGTTTTGGTCTATTTGACTCCTGAAATTGAGAAGGATCTGATTAACATACATGGATGCACCATTGTTTGGTGCATAAATATTTATGATTGTTATGTCTGGCTGATTTATGCTTCCTTTAAGCAGTATGAAATGTCCTTCTTTATCCCTTCTGACTAACTTTGGCTTGAAGTCTGCTTTATCTGAAATGAGGATGGAAACTCCTGCTTTTTTACTCAGTCCATGTGCATGGTATGTTTTTTCCCAACCTTTCACCTTTAGTCTGTGGGCATGTTTTTCTATGAGATGAGTCTCTTGAAGGCAGCATATTGTTGGGTCTTTCTTTTTAATCCAATCTGACAGTCTGTGTCTTTTGATTGATGAGTTTAGGTCATTTACATTCAGGGTTATTATTGAGATATGACCTGTATTTCCTGCCATTTTAGCTTTTTTGGGGTTTTTAGCTTAACTTTGTGTCTCCTTTGATTGACTCTTTCTATAGGGTAATTTCTCCCCATGTTGACTGAGATTGTTGTTTTTCGTTTCTTCCTCTTCAAATATTTTGTTGAGAATGTTCTGTAGGGCAGGCTTTCTCTTTGTGAATTCTTTAAGCTTTTGTTTATCATGGAAGGATTTTATTTCATCATCAAATCTGAAGGTAAGTTTTGCTGGGTATAAGATTCTTGGTTGGCATCTGTTTTCTTTCAGAACTTGAAATATGTGGTTCCAGGCCCTTCTTGCTTTTAGGGTCTGGGCTGAGAAATTTGCTGATATCTGTATTGTGTTGTAATTCTGTGTGTTTGGTGTCCTGTAAGCCTCTTGTAATTGATTTTCCATCTCATTCATCATATTTGGGAAATTTTCTGATATTATTTCATTGAACAGATTATTTATACCCTTGGTTTGTATCTCTGTGCCTTCCTCAATCCCAATAACTCTTAAATTTGGTCTTTTCATGATGTCCCATATTTCTTGGAGGTTTCGTTCATGATTCCTAACCATCTTCTCTGTTTGTTCGACTTTGTTTCCAAGATTAAATATTTTGTCTTCATTGTCTGAAGTTCTGTCTTCCAAGTGATCTATTCTGTTAATTATGCTTTCTATTGAGTTTTTAACTTGGTTTATTGTTTCCTTCATTTCCTTCTTTCCTTCAAGGATTTCTGTTTGTTTTTTTCTCAGAACTTCTATCTCTTTATTGAAATGATTTTTTGCTTCCTGCAATTGCTCTATTAGTTGATTATTCATACCCTGAATCTGCTCTCTCGTCACATCATTCTCTTCTTGGATCATTTTAATTATGAACATTTTGAACTCCCTTTTTGTCATTCCTTCTACCATGCTGTCTTTGGGTTCTCTTGATATATCATCTAGATTTGTTTGGGACACTTTCTTCCCATGTTTTCTCATGTTGCTCATGTATCTTCCCCTCTAGTAGTGCGAATCAGAGGGATTGCAATTTTCCTGTAAAGACTTAAAGTGTCCCTGCAGATTTCCAGTAACTCACCTGATGCTTGAGAGGTGCTTGATCAAGGGGTGACCCAAGAAAGATGCTGTCCTACTCCCTCCAGGTTGGGAATGATCAATGCTTCTGGGTAGAGGCAGCCTGGTGTTGATAGACAATCAGATACAGCAAGGTGCTAGACCCCGGGCCAGGGTGTGGACCTGGGCACTAGACCAAGTTGGGGTGGGTGCACAAAACTGTGCTCAGTGATGGAGACACTGAGCTTGAGAGTCCAGGCAGGCCTGAGCTCCTCGCTGGGGGCTCAGTCGGTGGCAGGTGGTCACTCTCTGCCAGAGAAGCTGTAAAATAGCGCTGAAGGGCCCAAACTCCCTGCTGGAGCTGGGGATTCCCTCCGCTCCAGGCCAGACTTCCCCAGGAGACGCCTGGCAGTGGCAGGAAGACTAGAGCTCAGCTCTGAGGACTCAGGCAGTCCCAGATGGTCGCCCTCGCCCGGGGAAGCTGCAAAATGGTGCCGAAGGGTCCAAATTCACTGCCGGAGCCAGAGACTCCAGCCCCTCCAGGGAGACAGCCCAGGATACGCCGCACAGTGGCAAGGAAGACCAGAGCTCAGCTCTGTGGACTCAGGCAGTCTCAGATGGTTGCCCTCTGCCAGGGAAGCTGCAAAATGGCCTCCAAATCTATTTTAATAAAAATATTTTCAGTTCTAATTAATTCAGGGTCAATGGAAATCTGGTCCCTATCTCGGTGAGACAGTTGATTCAGAGGGGCTTGCTTGATCAGTGGCAGGAAGAAATGGGTGGAAATAAAGCCTCACCATCATTTTGACCTTTTCTTTCTTCTCCCTAGAGACCCACTTAATCACTTCAGTCTTTCTATATTGAAGTCCTAGTGGACTTAGCTTGGAGAAGACAACTTCCCCGGGGGTTCGCAAAGCCTAAGTCCTAAGACAAAAATACAGAAACCCAAATGCCCTGCCCTCATCTTGTTGTCACAATAAACATGTACCACAATAGGATGGTTTAATTTATTTTTCATGTGGAAAATTTTATTATATTTAAAGTTGACTGGGTACATGCTCTTTCATGCAGCTGCAGTTTATGATGAGGGTAACTCAAAACACATGACCACATGATAAAATAATGTAATGGAGCACTTCAAGAATTCCAAGTGGACAGAAGGTTGGAAAGCAATCCTTTGTGCAAATAAGAGCTGGCTTCACATAATGGTAGATGCTTATGGATTTAAAATCCAAGGAAACACACACTTTCCCCAGGATGTTGTTCTCAGCATAATAAACATGGTTCCAAATGCCTTTACACACATACTGTCATGTGAAAAGCCTGGATGTCTGTTTTCCTCCAGCATCATCTATTTGAAGATAATTTAAATCTGGAAATGACTTGAGGGGAGTTTTATTTTTATGAAGGTGTTTTAGTCAGCATTGATGCTGCTGTGACTGCTAAGACCCAACAAGAACAATTTTAGGGGAGAAAAATTTATTTGAGGGCTCACAAATTCAGAGGTCTCAATCCATAGACAGCAGACTCCGTTCCTTAGGGTTCAAGGTGAGGCTGAACATCATGGCAGAAGAGTGTGGCAGAGGGGAGCAACTTCCATGATGATCAGAATCAGAGAGACTCCATTCACCAAGTATGAAATACATACCCCAAAGCTATGACCCCAGTGAACCACTTCCTCCAGCAACATCCCCAACTGCCTCCAGTTACCACTCAGTTAATCCCACCAGGGATTAATTCACTGATTAGGTTACGACTCTCACAACCCAGTCATTTCTCCTCTGAACTTTCTTGCATTGTCTCACATGTGAGCTTTCGGAGGACACCTCACATTCAAACCATAACACAAGGTAAATTTAAAAAAAATTCTAGCATCTCTCTTTTATTTCTGCCATTTTTAAAATTAGAGCATTATAATTATACTTAATATTTGGGTTCATTTTGACAAAATCACATATGCAAGGGATTTGATTTCAATCCCCTTTCCCCTTTTTTCCTTCCCTTCTCCCTCCCCCTATTGTTCCTCCTTTACTAAACTTCCTTTTTTTTTTTCAGATACACAAAGACGAAATTCCTTTGGTAACTTTGTATACAAATATAAAGTGATTTTTCTGTCCTTCCCTTACAAATATTTCTTTCCTGGATGATGCATTTCTTTCTTGCAGTTTGACAGTATGAGAAAAGGAATAGGGCTCTATGTCAAACTGGATTTGTGCAAGAATGTTCTAAGAACTCAAACAATCCTTAGTAAGGACTGTTCTCTGAGCCAAAATCTTAGCCCAAGGCACTAATTTTTAGTGGGTCCTAGAGGACTTCAAGGTGGAGGGATCACATGGGCTGCTATTCCATTGGATTCCAGCTCCCCAATCTTTCTGTTTGCTTTTGCTTTGGTTTCTGGTGGTGGAGACTTCAATTCACCCATCTCTGGGCCTCCTCTTCCCTGGAACTATGGGAGGACAATACACTTAATCATATCCTTGCTATTGGTCAGAGACATGTGACTAATAATGGCCAACAGATTTTGAGCAGAAACAACTTGTGTCATCTTGGAAACTTTATTGCCATAGTGAGCCCCTGTAGCACTCTTCCTGCTGATGTCATGACTGATGGTGTTTTCTACATGTTGGTATGAATCCAAGAAGCAGACGACATGTTAGACTGAATGTTAGTCTGAATCCAAGAGTTAGTCTGACTCCAAGAGTCAGTCTGACTACATGTTAGTCTGAATCCAAGAGTTAGTCTGACTACATGTTAGTCTGAATCCAAGAGGCAGGAAGACATAGAGTAGCTTCTTTCATGGACATTTGTCATTTAGGAAAAATGAAAACAAACTTCTTTTCTTATGTGATTCAGATTTTTGTGTTGATTGTTAATGTAGCATAACATGCACTATCTTGAGTATCTTATGTTGTCTCATGATTTTAAGCCTGACACATTTACAGTCCTTTGGCTCAACACAAAAGGATCACACCATTGTGACCACATGTGTCACATTCATCAGCATCCTCATGCTTACTTGAGACACAGTTAAGGGAGGTAAGTGAATCATACATTTAATTTCTTTTCCTCTGAGCCTCTCACTAACATATGAAGGTATGGCAAAATCATATGTAACTAACATTATCTCTGTCTCTATCTCTATTTCTCTATCACACACACACACACACACACACACACACTCTTCAGATCATTAACTGGTGAGAATATACACATACTCAGAGTTCAAACACCTTTTTATAACTTGAGCAAAACACTATCAACTTGGGTTTCACTTTGCTTCTCTATAAAGTAAGAATAAGAGTGATATTTCCCAAGTTGGTTATGAGAGTGCATGTGAGTGGGTATGGATGGGGAAATGTTAGGAAAAAGGTGGTGTATTTTGCATAAAGTGAGCTGTAATTAAAAAGGCTCTCCATTCTAAAGAAGCAATTGGAAGAAGCAAAGACATCCAGAGCAAACTGGATTCTCTTCTCTATTTTCCCACATTTGTTGCATGCTAAAGTTGTTTTGTGCCCATTCCTCAATGACATAGTTGGCACCATAGGTAGATGGTGAAGCACAAACTTGCTACAATTAGTAACTGCTTTAAGAATGGCAGCTAATCCAATCAGAGAGAAGATAATTTTATATCAGTTTGAGGAGGTAATATAAACATGTTACTTCAAATTCTAAATATTTTTTCTTACTATGTTTATAAAATAACTGGCTATTAATATGAAAATCTCAATAATACTTTTTGGCATACCAATCATAGTGCCCTGCGAATGGCCTACATAAAATATTTTTTGTTGTCCAGTTTGCTTCACAATGAAATCAATGGAAGTTGGAAGATCATATTTAGCCATCTCATCAAAACTGCAAAAGATATAAATAGAAAAATAGCACTTTCTTCTGTCATATCAACATTTGGAGATAATGGAGGATAAATAAATAAAGGCAATTTTCAAATAAAAAATAACTGACTACTTTTGAATAAAACATTAATACATTTTTGCTACACTAAAATAATAATTCAGCTTATAAAAGGATATGCAGGGACATTTCATTTCTACTCCAGTCACCCAAGTTGCAGGCCTCCCTAGAAGCAATCCTCATTACTATTCTCTCTCTCTCTCTATATTTATATTTGCATACATGTATGCAAATATATAAAAATATATATGCATATAAATTTCTATATAAATATATATGCAAATATATAAATGCAAATATATATTTATATTTATATATTTATATAATCTATATATATATTTGCATATAATATTTAAAACCTATCCCTCATCAAATTTATTCATATAAATAGGAGTAAAGTGTGCACATTCTTCTTGAATTTGCTTTTTTTAAACTTAATAATGTTATCTTGTTCATTGTTCCTCTTCAGTCTAATAAGATTGACCCATTTTTTTCTAACAGATAAATCATATTTCACTGTACATTTAGGACCTGAATTAATGGTGCAGGTGGCCACATTGGAGTGGTATAGGTAGGCTATAAAATCATGAGTTTTGATCAAAACTACACTAAGAATTTATCTCACTCCAGTCAGAATGCAATTATCAAGAATACAAGCTATAATAAATGTTGGTGAGGATGTGGGGAAAAAGGTACACTCATACATTGCTGGTAAGACTGCAAATTGGTGCAACCAATGGAAAGCAGTATGAGATTCCTCAGAAAACTTGGAATGGAACCACCATTTGACCCACTTATCCCACTCCTTGGTTTATACCTAAAGGACTTAAAATCAGCATACTACAATGACACAGCTACATCAATGTTTATAGCAGTTCAGTTCATAATAGCTAAGCTATGGAACCAAACTAGATGCCCTTCAACAGATTAATGGATAAAGAAAATGTGACTCACACACACACACACACACACACACACACACACACACAGACACACCATGGAATATTACTCAGGTTTAAAGAAGAATGAAATTATCACATTTTCTGGTAAATGGAGGGACTGGAGAATATTGTGCTAAGTGAAATAAGCCAATCCCAAAGAACCAAAGGCCAAAGATTTTCTCTGACATGTGAATGGTAATTCACAATATGGCGGGCCTAGGGAAGAATAGAGGTACTTTGGATTAGACAGAGGACAGTGAAGGGGGAGTGGCAGAGTAGGAGGATAGAATGAATTAGGCATTATTACACTATGTGCATATATGATTACACAACTCATACAATTCTACATCATGTACAACCAGAAGAATGAGAATTTATACTCCATTTATACATGATGTGTCAAAATGCATTCCACTCCTGTGTATAACTAATTTGAACAAATAAAAAAATCACGAGATTTGATTCTTGTAGCATTGTTATGCTCCATTAACAAAGAATGATGAATATTTATGTTTCTATTTTTGTCTGAGCCTATAGTAGATAATACCATGAAAGTTTTGCTTTACATTTGCATATATGTGCAAGTCTATCCAAAGAATAGTCT
Source organism: Glaucomys volans (assembly GCA_020662805.1). Taxonomy (NCBI): domain Eukaryota; kingdom Metazoa; phylum Chordata; class Mammalia; order Rodentia; family Sciuridae; genus Glaucomys; species Glaucomys volans. The sequence goes on along the minus strand of JAJEJO010005337.1, from coordinate 128,122 downwards.
TAACAATAGAGTTGCTGACATAAAGGGTTTTTTTGCTTATATGCAATGAAATGCACCCTCTTTTACTGTGCAGTTTGTGTATACCCATGTTACTGAGAACACAATTAAGACAGAATAATTTGATTTTACTAGGCTTTATTATTATTTAGATATGGTAATGCCAACAGATCAGAAGATGACTGCCACTGAAAAGATAGTTAATTGTACTCACAGTCCCAAGAGAAGGACTGTGCACCAGAGGGAAGCCACACAGGGAATCCTTGCAGGTAAAGTATTTGAAGCTGGCAGACAAGAGAGAGGCACAGTGGACCCACATTTGTGTTGTGGTTTTCACAGGAAGCTCAGAAGGGAGTGTAGACTCTGAACCGATTGGTTTGTTTTGAGGTATCCACCTAAATAACAACCAGATAGAGACCTCTAAAGTTCATTTTATTTGGGAATAGAATAGCACTGAATGGGAACATATGTACCAGTGTGAATATGGTTATTCAAGGAGGTTGAGGCAAAGGGTGGTTTTTAAGGCAAAATGAGGAGAATTACACACAATATTGTGAAGGAGTCATTTGGTTATACAGATAAATAACAAGGGTGATATCAGTCCCAGGTTCAACAGACCTTGTGGCTGCTAATTAATGGAGATACCTGATGTGCAGAGGCAATGGGGGAAAAGGAAAAGACAAACAGACACACACAGGGAGAAAAAGCTGGGGCCAGTTGGAAAGCCAAGCCCTCGTGATGCATGACTGACCCTGAGCTAGCTCAGCAAGTTTATTACATACACTTCATCAAAAGTTTATTTGTGGGAAAGTTTCAGCACAGAAGGCAATCTGTTTTGCTCAGAATTCACTATCCCTGGATGAATGTGTTAAACTGAAGACCCCGAGTAATAACAGCTCTGTACTTTGGCATGGAGCCTTCTCAGGCCAAGGTCACCACAGCAATTGAGCCATCTCGACCTGCTCCTTTGCACAGGCAGCTCCAAGTGCAAATGTAGTCATGAGAGAGTCAGAGGTCATGATTTGATTCAAATCACTACTCTCCACAAGATCCTCTCCTTTGCAACTTCCTGACTTCATTATGTATTGTGCATTATTATTGCTATTATTATTTGGTTAGGGCTTGATAAAAGTGGCCCCATTTTGATCTGACACCTTTCACAGAGATGTCTCAAGAATATAATCAGGTTGTCTACAACAAGGTGTTCCAGGCATATGCATGCAGGGTAGATGATAAAGCACTGAGTTTAGAGAAACCAGGAACATGGAAAATACAACTTCCATTACTGCATAAATTCCCTCACCTCCTATTTCAGAAAATCCTTCCTCATCTTCTGGTTCTAGGCAAACACTTAACTGCTCTCTATCATTATAGTTTTGCCTATTCTAGAATTTCATATAAATGGCATTATACAGTACGCATTATATCTGGTTTCTGGCTTTTGAAGCATTCATTTCATTGAATGGATATACCACAATATTTTCTATCCATTCATCTTAGATAAGCATTTGAATTGTGTCTGGTTTGAGGCTATAATGAATATTGCTGCTTTGAATATTCTGGAAAACACCTTTCATGGACCCAATATACACTTCTATTGGGAAAATACCCAGGAATGTCTAGGTGTATTTTCAACTTTGTAAGAAGTTGCCAAATGATTTTTCAATGTGGTTGTGCCATTTTTATATTCACAGTTGTGTCTGAGATTTGCAATTGCTCCAAATCCTTCCCAATATTTGATCTAGTCAGTTGGGATGTGCATTTTGATAAATATGTTTTTCTCCAAATGTGTATCAGATGGTGCTGGTTGTCTAAACCAATGGCTGCTTTCACTCCTTTTCTCCCTCGCCTCCACCATTAAGCTAATGTGTTCCTAGTTTCCCTTGCATCTGTGGCATTTAAACTCCAGTAGCATTTAACTTAACATCTACCAGGACCTATCTAGATAAGTTTTTACTTCCCTAATAAAGGGATAGGTGTGCCAGCACTGCTTCTCTCTCTCCTTGCTCAGAACTAATAAAAGCAGATATGGTGTGTTGCATCATCTTGTCACCAAGTGGGAAAGACCAAGAGAACCACAGCAGATAATGACAACACTGAGACACCAAACCTGTTGTCATCTACCTCTAAAACTTCTAATTATGTGAGAAAAGTAAACATGGCCTTATTTAAAACATTGTGCCACAAGTTTTCTCTTACTTGTAGGATATCAAACTGAAAGTCCTCAATTCTTATCATTCACTTAAGCAATATGAATCAAAAGCTGATTGCCTAGTGAATGAGAATGCTTATTTCTTTTAAAGTGGTATGTGATTTTAATTTTTAGTATTTTGTTATTTAAATACACATTTTCTCTTTCAAAGTTTGTATTTTCATTAGTGCATTATAGTTTTTCACAATTGTGGAGTTAATTTTGACATGTTTATAAATACTTATAACTCCATTTCAATCCTGAGTATTTTCTCTTTCCCATCCCTCTTCCCCCTAGTCCCCTTCCTCTGCTCTATTGATCTTCCTTGTATTGATTTATTTTTTTAAATTGGTCAATCGATCATCATGATTTTATTATTTAAATGGAATTCATTTTAATATATTCATACATTTACATAGCATAATTTGGTCAATTTTATACCTCAGTTCCTCCCCTTTTCCATCCCTCCTCCCTCCCTCTCAACCCCCTTCTTCTATTACAATGTTATCCCTTCTGTTATCATGAGATTTCTTTTAAAACATTCCTTCTTTTTTTTTTATTTGTGGTGCTGGGGATTGAACCCAGGGCCTTGTGCTTGTGAGGCAAACACTCTACCAACTGAGCTATATCCCCAGCCCTCCTTTTCTTTCTAACTTCCATATATGAGAGAAAACATTCAACCTTTGACTGTCTGAGTCTGGAGTATTTCATTTAACATGATGTTCTCCAATTTCTAATTATGATTGAAGATGGAATTTCATTTGCATAAAAGCCACTCGTTGTCTTTTCTGCTATGTGCCCGCATACATCTTTTGGCATTGATTTGTATAAATTATTTTTTATCTTAATAAATTAGTACTTCATTTTGCATTTTTCTTTCAAGTTTCTTTATGATAAGGTTTTTTTATTGCTGATCAAACTTTTTTTTAGTTTTAATATAATGTGCTTTAAAATGAGATGTCCTGTATTCAAATATTGTTTTTGGTCCTTACTAGAGTTATGGTTTAGGGGCAATTATACACTTTGTTGCCTGCATTTAATATAGCGGAAAATTCTTCATAGGGCCTCTTTGAGGATAAAATTAGCCAATACATATTTGACATTATATTACTGTTTGCAAAAAATGAACATGCTAAATGAGGTGACACTATTATAATTTATGATGATGCTAAATGTGTCATTATTGGGGTCCAAATTGCTTCCCTTTATATCATTTTTAGACTGTGTGTCTTGCTTAGAAATGTTTTAATTATAAAATTACATTTAAAAAATCAATATTTTGAAATTTTTTGTGATTTCTAAAAGCTGCTAAAAATCATTATGGGAAATTTTTTTGCAGTTAAAAGAACAGTGTCATAAATGGCAAAAAGCAAAAGAATAAAGGGTTTTTCTTGGGATGGTAGACTATGGCTATATATTGGAAATGGTTTAAGATGACATTTTTGTAGATGATTGGAATAGCATGAAAAACATGAGGCTCTTGGCTTTCCTGTGACTAAGGAACTTGCTTGGGTAGCAGATGTGAATGAAAAAATTCTTGGGAGGTATTTGCTGTTTGATTGGTAGGTTCTTATAAACTGAAATGAGGTATAAATGGCACTTAGTCAAACACAGGAAGGGATGCATGTCCTGGATATCCTCCCAGGTAGCAGCAACCTCTGGGGTGCACACAGTAGAAAGGTCTAAGCTAGGTGATATATTTAGAATATCTGGAACTATCTGAAAAATGTCAAGCTGATTAAACATATTAAGAAGAGAGTTTATGCAATCAGATTATTCTAGATTCAAGACTCAGCTTCTTTCCATACTATGTAGATAACCTTGGGGAATTGCTTGTCCTCGATATGCCTAGATTTCCTCCTCCATTGTAAAATGGAATAAATATGAGTCCCTATCTCATCAGATGATTGTAATGATTGAACAATATCATGCAGTACACTTAGCCCAGTGCCTCTTCTGGTACACACCAAGCTCCCAAGAAGTGTTTCCTATAATTATCATCCATACAACACCACCATGCAGATATTATCACTCTCATTTTGTAAACAGCTGAGTTCAGTCCAGAGATTTAAATTTGTTTTCCCAGGTTTATGAAGCTAGTCAGTTGTGCTGAGATATGAACCTATGTCTACTTATCTCCAAAACTCACAATGTTGCTACTATATACCAAAGTATGTCAAATCCTGCATACTATAACCTTCTCAATCCATTGGCACACATAGTATTAAGGCCATCCTTCTGAGAGAAACCATACCTGAAACTGGAGACAAGACTAGCTTTTTCAGAACTCATACTTTTGATCTTTGCAAAAATGTGGCTCCCTGATGGCTTCATTTGTGAGTTATGAAGAGACATATATGTACATTATCTTTATAAGAGAAATTATACCTACAATGCTGAAAATCAATGGCTTTTGGGCTTGGAATGTAGCTCAGTGGTAGAGCACTTGCCTAAACTGTGCAAGACCCTAGGTTCAATCTCCAGTAAAGTAAAAAAAAAAATACTGGTGTATGGAAAGATTGTACTCAGATTTCTAATCCTTTCTAGTAATGTGGCTCTTCTATTACTTAATCTGTGGGATACATACAGATATTGTGGTAGATTCAAGTTGTTTTCCCAAGATTGAATTGTGTCTCTCTTTTGATGGTGTCTTCTAAAAATTTTTGTTTTAGTTTATCAAATCTTCCAGTTAAGTCCAAAAATTTTATCAACAGTATAAATTATTATTAACACAAAGATTTAAGAACCATGAATAATCTGTTTAGTGTATGCTTTTCTTTCCCTCTGTGGCTCTCTAAGGGAGACAGTTTCATTTTTTTAACCTACATAAAATTAGAATTTTATACTACTTTCCAAACAAAATCAACCTTTTCCTCAGTCCCATCCATTTTATATTGTAATTTTGCTTTGGTTTACATTTGAATAAAGTTGGCTTTTTTACTTCTTCTGCATCTGGAAATTCCCCATTGGCTTTGTCATGTTTTGTACCAAAATAGTAATTCAGTTGTACTGAATTTGCTAAGAGAAATAAACCACCAGTTTTGCATTTTTTCCTTGTGATTTACTGATTTTTCAAGATGTGCCACAAAATACAGAAGTATATTTATGTATATGTTTATGTATGTGTGTGTGTGTGTGTGTGTGTGTATACACAACTGAAATTAAAGCAAGAGTTGAGTGCATAGTTGAGATTACAGTTAATTTCGTTTTTCAAATAGGTAGCTCCAGGGAATGAGAAACTGAATAGATACAGCTTTAAGAGAGAGAACACATAGTAAATGTACACGTGGAGTGTTGAAAACACAATGGCTTTTATCCTTCATTGTTTCTGGAAGATAAGCAATGCTTTATTATGTGTTCAGTATTTAATTTTAAAGAATATATGCTGTAGAATCAATAACTCTGTGTAAATCCACCAGATAACCTATATGAATATGACTCTTAAATATTTGAAATAATGTGACAGAAATTCAAGCTATCTGAAGTGGTTCTATGATTTTCCTACCTTTGAAAGTCAACAGGAATGTAATTTACCAGTCAAGAATGGTCACTCAGCTATTTTGTTTGAGGGTAAGAGCAGAGTAGGGTGATCAACCATCCCATTTGCTTTGGATTGGGGATATTCCCAAGAAGTGGGACTTTCAGTGCCCAGGAAAGTTCTGGGCAAACCACAATGAGTTGGTTAGCCTACAGCAGGGAAACTTGTCATGAGTATTACAAATTGCACCCATCTGGGTTTGATATTGGAACACATGACTGTCCTTCAAGTGCCCAGAACTGAGATCATCTCTGGAAATGTTCACAGTGTCTAAATGGAGGAAAGAGTTCTGAAATTACAAAAAAAAAAAACCCTAAGGTTTTAAAAGGTTAAAATTAGTCTTTTTTATAGTTTTATGTTTTTAGAGTATGCATGCTATTGATGTAAACACAAGATATTATATATCAAATTCAGCCAGAGAAAACCAACCCTCCATAACTGTCAAGTCTAACGTGTACATCAATTTAGCATTTTACTATGAGGGGAAAAGGGACATTTATGGTTTGAGTGAAACTGCAATATAATGTTTAGAAAGCAATTCAGAAAGTAGTTTCTATCATTATGAGCATTACATTCTCTAAGATAACTGACAATGTCATTAGTGGGTAATATTCTGGTTACATATTGTGAATATGCCACTGTTGCCCACATCCAGCTATGCCCAGAATTGGGAACCATATCTATATGCATTTGGTGTGAAGCAAAGACCTCTGAAAAGAAGATATTGAAGCTTACAGATAAAATCTTAAGTACTCTTAAAACAACTAGACACCATTCTTATCTCTTATTCAAAATTGATCGTTTTGTAGGAAGTATTTTGGTTAAGATCTTTACAATCTAGTTTTTGTTTGATGGTACTGCTAGACAACATGCACAGCTGAGATACAAATTTCTTCTTTTTATTCTATAAGAAGTGTCAGAAGATAACCCAGATGTCAGCCAAGCCAGGCATTCCATTTAGATTCTCATTAAATTGGTTTGTATCTTCATTCCAGTCACAGGAGATAATCTAGGGACTCAAGATGTGGGGGGTGCTTGGGCCTTGGATTTCTCTTAATTGTTTCAGAACCCAGTTCCTTCTTCTGATGAATTAGTTCAGTGTTTGGATCAATCTCCCCTACTAGGCCTATCATTTTTGGTGGCCATGGAGTTCTGTCACTCTGATCTCTCTCTAGAGAACCTGCTACCAGCTGGATGCATTAGGATACATCTGTAATTTAGCAACTGGGAGGCTGAAACAGAATGACATATTTGAGGCAAGCCCTGGCAACTTAGTGAGACCCTGACTCAAAAGAAAAAATAAAAAGGGCTAGGGCATAGTGCAGTGTTAGAGTGCCCCTGGATTCAATCCCCAGTACTGTAAAAATTAAGAGGGTGGAGAGAGGGAAAGAGAAATTGCTGCCAGGAGTAGGAGTGTAGTTAACAGAGAGCCACATGCTCTTGTACCTACAGAGCCTTCATGGCATTTAAGCTAAGGCCTGATTGCTTTGGAGCCAATGTGGACTCCTCTAATGGGCAAAATTTGTTCAAGGGGATCCTTTAATTCTTGACACAGTTCTGACACCTGTGAGAGCAAAGAAAGAAGGAAGAGCGACTGGGGCAGAAGAGGCCTATCCTGCAGAGTAACACCAAGAACATCCTGACCTGGCCTATGGGGATCCCCTAGGCATAGAGCCATTGCGCCATTGCTATATTTATCTATCTTCATATCAACATAATACTGTAATGACTATAGTAACTTTATAATAATTATTGTCATTTGGTAATGTTATCTATTTTTGTAAGTTCTTTTGGTTTTACTAGGTTATTTGCACTTCCAAACAAATTTTAGAATTCAATTTCTAATAAGCTCATCAATTTCTAATAAGCAATTCTGCTGGTATTTTTTTTAGGATTGTATTGAATGTATAGGTCAATTTTAGGGGAAGTGACATCTTAAAACATTGAATCTTCTGACCCTTGAAAAAGATGTTTCTAGCCGTTTACATAGGTAATTTTTAAATTCATCTTAGCAAAGTTTTAGTTTTAGCTGTGCATGTCTTTTACATATTTTATTTAATTTACCCCAAGCATCTCATACTTTTATGCTTTGTGAATGATTTGTGTTCAATTTTCTATTGTCAGTATATAGTACAATTATTGTTTTTTCTCAAGGACAATTATTTTTTGTATACTCATCTTGGACCCTGCAACTCTGCTCAACTCATTATCTCCAGGAGCTTTTTAATAGATTCCATCAAATTTTTTTACATAAACTATCATGTCATCTGTGAATATGGACAATTTTCCTTTTTCCTTTTTAATTGGGATGCCTTTAATTCTTTTCCTTGACACATTCCTCTGGCTAGAATCTCCAGTACAATATTAAACAAAGGTGGTGAAAATGAATGTTCTGAAATTGTTTCTGATTTTAGGAAGTTTTCAGGCTTTTACCATTAAGTATGATGTTAGCTGTGTATTTTGCAGAGATGCCCTTTATCAGGTTGAGTAATTCCCCCTTCTACTTCTATTTGCTGAGATGTTTTTCAGGAATGGATGTTGGATTTTGACAAATGATTTTCTGTGCATGTTAAGATAATCATATTGGTTTTTTCTTTTTTTAGTTTGTTAATATAGTGAATTACATTGATTGATTTTCATATTTTATGCTAACCTACATTCCTGGGATTAACCTTGGATAGCCATGATGTATATTATCCTTTTTTTTATATTGTTAGGTTCGATTTGTTGACATTTTGTTTAGAATGGTTTAAAGAAACTCTAGTCTATCACACATTAAATATTCATGAAATATTAGTGACCTCCCTCCTCAAATGTACATATCTCTTCCATAGTTGCTATTTTTGAACAGAACTGCAAAATGAGGGAGAAATGTATTCTGGCAAAGTAGTAAGTCTTCCTGAAAATAAAATATAAATAATGAAGTAAAAAATGCCCAGCACTGTATTCAAGTACCTGGGCAAATTTAATTAGCTTGTTAGGAGTTGTCATAGGGCTTTTAGATTCAATTACATTTAAACTTAAATTGAACTTCTGTTTCTGAGCTACATGAAAATAATGAGCACATGTCCCTTCCTGTCTATAACAATGGGTTGCTGGAGCTAAACCTTTCCCTGCAATACCAAATTTCTTTTCTTTTTTGGTTTCTATTTCAGTTTCAGACTTATACAAATAGCAGATAATCCCCACCTTTCAAAACCATAGCTAAGAAATTCTTCACATTCATGTGGGACAGAGGGGTCAGGCTTCCAGTAGAGAAAATAGGAAAATTCATCCAAATGTATTATGGCCTGTTAAAACTCACATGTGAGATCCATTCACTGTTGATCACATAATATATCCAATTCACATTCTAGGTAAACAAGCTGTTCTACATATTGACAAGCTACAGAACTTCTACCACCTGTGACCGTCTAACCCTTTCTTACACAAAAAGTAAAACAAGGCACAACTTGATGCAAGAGCAGAATTCATCTTCAAATTTAGTCCTTTGGGTTTTTATTTTGCAACATTTCTTGGATTTGTGTCCTGAGCTGGGTAGTATAGCCAAACTGCCCTAACAAAAGGGAAAGTAGTCCCTCTGGTAGGAACCACAGACTGCTGGCATGACAGCTACCCAGACCCCTGAACAGCAGCTGAGTAACAGGAAGCCTGGAAGAAGGGAGACAGCAAAAAGTAAACAAATCTTAGTGGGTATTAGGAGAGGCATCGGTTGCAACATAAGATGTAATGCAGTTTAATCTAAAAATCTCCATTTAGAAAACATTTAAGCTTAGCATATTTGTGTTCAAGAACCTTATAGTTACATTGAATACTAGACTGAAGCATTTAGTGTTTGGTAGAAATTTAATACTGCTGGTCTTAAATACCCGTAAGGTAGGCTTGTTTGGTCTTTCAATTTGTCTTCTGAATATCTTTGGAAGGATCCCATTTGGGGTTCTAGAGAGACTAGAATTTAATATTTTCCAATCAACTTTCGCTATGGTTGAATGGAAGTATGATTTCTAAAATGAATCATAGTCCTATGGTTAGCCTCATTCTCTTTTTTCTTTCTGTTCTATTTACTGTAATTATATTCTGGTAAAAGATAGAATGGTAAATTAGTAGAGGTTTTCCTGACAGGGACATAGTGCTAAGAAATCTCTGAGCTATTTCTCATGAATAAATATTTTACAATTTATATTGGTGCTGGCATTACATGAAAATGAAGCATATTTTTCTCAATTTTATATGATCAACATAAATTTTAACATAATTTTTTGCCTTCTTTAATTCAACTTAAAAAAATCCCACCTGAGTACACAATGCAAAGTTTCTCTTTAAAAATAATAAGCACTTTATTAGCAAAGATAATATATTTATTTTTCAGACACCAGTATATCTAAGACAATGCAGGGAATCTTATAAAGTTCCCATAAATACTTGTAAAGAATTTGGAAAACTGTTCTTAGTGCAACAGTTTTTGTTCATTGGACATTTGATCCAATGGTTTCCTTAACTCTATTTTCCATGATTTTTACCATAGAATTATCCTTCTTCCACTCAGGCAGGAAGTTGGTTCTCTTTTAAATAAATACATGAACACATACATATATAAATGTAAACATTTATAAACTTATGTATTTATTTGTATAGTCCACATTTATTTAGTGGTTTATTTATTTATTTCCTTCTGAAAACACACTTGGCTACAATCATGAAAGAAGGATATTGCCAGAGACCACACTGTGTTTTGAACAACACTTTGGCAGGATATGATGAGCTATGATTCTCCTGGAAGAAGGAAGCACAGAGTGGCAGAACTGCTGTGTGGACATATCTAATAATACTCTTTTTTTTTTTGCATTCAGGAGGCAGTTTTCACTGTCACAAAAAATATCTTCAACCCAAACAAGTTGGGCCATAAAAGGCAGTAGTGAATGGGCTGCTGCTCATTTTCAGTAAATGAAGTTTTGAGGGAGCATTTTAAGAGAAGTAATCTGGACAACCTGCTGGTGTCTCAGTGCAATATTTAAACACCTATGATGCTTAAAAATGTGACTGTTTTGAAGACTGATAAGCTCACATAGCAAAAGGAAGAGTTGACATCACATGTACACATCATGCTTATGTATCTGGATTATCTGTTCCTCTGCATCCCTCTACATTTCATAGTTTATAAAGAGCCAAGAGAAGTAATGTTTGCCCTTATCCCCATATCACTGCATTATTTATTAACATTAGAAGAATCATGATGCTGGTAATGGTTCTGTACAGCCTCACCTGTCCCTTGTGAAATACTCCCAGGGTTAGAATCTACCAACACTAGTCTTGTCTTTTTTTTGTGTGTGGGGCTGGGGATTGAACCAAGGGTATTGTGCTTGCATGGCAGGCACTCTACCAACTGAGCTATATCCCCAGCCCTCTAGTCTTGTCTTAATAATCTACAATCAGCAAGTCATTCACTTTTTATATTAATCAAGAGATGAATTTCAAATCAACTAAATCAGAAGGAAAGAGAAGAGAATGCTTAAAGACAGTCTCAAAGGGCAAAATGGCTTAGTGAATAGCCTTGGACTCAAGTCTCATCACCTCTCCATGTCTCAGTATTCTTCTTTAAATAATGATTGAAAAATTCCAGTGTCCTTTTAGATCTACAAGTCTACAAACTAAGCATATGAATACATATTTTGAATGATACCAGTGCTTTGTTTAAACTCCCAATTTGATATTGCATCCTTTAAAATTGGATCCCTTGTGTTTTACTTCACTAGTTTATTCATGTAAAGAAAGATTCAATTCAGAAACCAATTAGTAAGCATAGAATGATATGGCAAAAGTTGTGCCAATGGGTGGTAAAAGGGATTGTCCAATTTGTTAACACCTTGTTTTATGGATTAGCCCCTTTGTAAGCACCCTTTTCAATCCTCAGAAAGAACAAGAACACAATCTATTTAAACAGGGCTTATTGGATGAGTCCAAAATCTAGATTTTTAGTACACAAATGAAATGACACTTATGTGTTCCAATTCTAAAGTCTGCCATTTAAAAGAAACTTATCCTGTTATTGTTTTGTTTTGTTTCAGTTTACTGAGGTTTCTTCACATCTGGCAAATGTCTGTATGGTAGGGAAGAGAGGGAAGGAGATGAAATGGGAAGAAAGAAACAACTTGGGATAGGAGGAGAGTTTCAGAAATATTTTACATGCAAGTTTCTATAGTAAGGCAATGGTAATGAAGACTTGCTACATGCTAGGCACTGGGTGAGGCATACAAGGCACCATGCTAGCTGGACATCAAAAAGAGAGCAATGAAACACAACAGCTTGGCAGATGCTTCTGAGGAAAAAAAAACATGTGCACAGGCTTGAGAGAGACTGTTGTCCCATGGGGAGACTTTGGCATAGCCAGACACAAACATCAAAGACACTACAGACTTCAAATCTCCTCCAAGGGTGCAGTCAGCAGGACAGGAAATGGGAAAGTCATCCTAAAAGGGATTTGGAAGGGAAAGAGTTTATCCAAGGATGCTCCCAGTCCAGCACATGAGCTCTCACCGTGTGGACATTTAACAGACGTGATATGGTGGACAGCTTGGCACCCAGTCAGTAGCAAGTCTTGCCCTAGGCCCCCACTGAGAAACTGCGGGACTAAGGCAACACAAAAAAGGTAATTCAATAAGGATGTTTTGTCGTCTTCATGGTTGACTTAATATTTTGAAAGGATACCATGGAGGAGGGAAGCCTGCATTCTAAAACAACAGAAGCAGAAATAAATACCCAAAGATAGAATCCCAAAGGGATAGGAGAAAACCAAAGCCAACCAAGAGAATCTGAATAAGTAGGATTTGCTTGAAATTATATCTGGCATGCTAGACTGGAACTCCTGGTAACTCAGCAGGGTCGCTTCATGCTTATAGTACCTCAGTATGACTGAGGAACCAAGATTTGCCAACAAACACAAGGGAAGGCCTTTAATTCCATGTCACTGGGAAATAATGACAGACTATGATATCTGTACATGTGTAAAGCCCAAACAAAACTGAAATTTCACATGTGGCCTGCCACTGAAGTTGGATCATAAAAGTGAATGCAGACAAGCTTTTATTTTTTTTAAAGAACCAAAGAGTTCCCACAAAAGCAAGAAATTAGGAGTTTCCTTGAAGAGATAGGAATGTGAAAACAAATGTATGAGATAATATATATGTAAATATGTATTGGTTATATATGTGCTGTGCTTATGTTGATTAAATCAAATAATATGCCACATGTATTTAAGTTAAGCAAAGCTGATATTTTATAGTAAAGCCACAGCAAAATGGAAATTCTATATGAGCTCCAAAACCTGATAATTTTTTTTCTTAGCCATGCCTGGGTTGCAAGAACTCATGCATGAAGTTTGGTGGTTAGGTAGTATTGTGGCCATGGCTAGGCTTGGAATTTCTGCAGTAAAACCTGGCCTTAGATGCCAGCTTCACTATTGACTATCAGTATCACTTAGAAAAGTTCCTGAAACAGACTTCAGACAACACGAACATAACATCAGCACTTACCTTGTATGGTTACTGGAGGAACTAAGTGAAAGGATATATGTAAAACACTGGATTGGACCATAACACACATTAGAAACTCAACAAATATTCACTAGTAACATCACAAATCTATGACAAGCTCTGTGTCCCATATGTCTTTTTAGTATCAATAGCAGCTAACAGCTAAAGAGTAAAAGCAGTATTTAATGAACACCTGTTGCTTAATTTAGAAATTAGAGACCCATGACTTGATTTCCTAAATTCTATACTATAAATGGTGACATACAAAACAGAAACTTTATTTTCTTTTTTTCTATGTAGTTATTTCTATTGGTTATTAAACAAATGCATTTTTCAATGTATCAAATTTTTAAATTTAATTTCATTTTCTTAGAACAGAGTTAATGCTTGTTCTTTGTCATCAGTATTAAATCCCATAAAAAACTCTCTTGAAGTCAGCACAAAATTAGTACATTAGCACAACATTCTTCAAGATTTCTCCAAGGAACAGATTCTCCAGATGTAAAGACATATTCCTATTTTTAAAAATTCTATAATTTTTTGAGCCAGGCACAGTGGTACACATCTGTAATCCTAGCAGCTCAGGAGGCTGAGGCAGGAGGGTCACAAGTTCAAAGCCAGCCTCAGCAAAAGCGAGGTGCTAAGCAACTCAGTGAGACCCTGTCTCTAAATAAAAAATACAAAATAGGGTTGGGAATTTGATTCAGTGGTCGAGTGCCCCTGAGTTCAATCCTGGGTATCCCCCAAAAATTCTATAATATTTCTAAAACTGTTAGATGAAACAATGCTAACCAGACACACACGACTTATCAGAGCCTCAAATATGCTGTGTCCTGTGGATCTCCAAGGGATGCATTTAAAATGCCATGTTCTCCCCAATTCATCAGACAGAATTAATGCTCTATGATTGACAACTTGGTACATCTTTTATTTGAAGAATTAGCAAAAACAGTAGAGGGAAGTAAAAAAATAATCCAAAAGAAATTTCTGGGGCTGGGGTTGTGGTTCAGTGGTAAAGCATTTGCCTAGTATGTGTGAGGCACTGGGATCAATCCTCAGCACCACATATAAATAAATAAAATAAAAATATTGTATCCATGTACAACTAAAAAATGTTTTTAAAAAGAGAAATTTCTGGAGCTAATTTTTATTTATTTATTTATTTTTGGAACCAGGGATTGAACTCAGGGGCACTCGGCCACTGAGCCACATCCCCAGCCCTATTTTGTATTTTATTTAGAGACAGGGTCTCACTGAGTTGCTTAGGGCCTCGCTAAGTTGCTGAGGCTGGCTTTGAACTCGCGATCCTCCTGACTCAGCCTCCCAAGTCGCTTGGATTACAGGCGTGCGCCACTGCGTCCAGCTCTAATTTTGTTAACATGATTCCTACTAGAGGACACCCCTCAGGAATCAAGATGCAATTTAATTTTAACAGATAACCTGTTTTGGAGATAATTTAAGACTTACAAAAAAGTTTCAAACACAGTACAGAGAGTTCCTTCAGCTACTTTCCACTATCATTAACATCTTATATAACCATGGGATTTTTATCAAAACTAAGAAATTAACTTTAACATAATACTATTAACCAAAGTACAGAATTTATCCAGACTTTATTAGTTTTCCTCACTAATATCTTTCGTTTATCCTATTCAAGATTCCACATTGCATTGACTTGTCATGTCTCCTCAGTCTCTTCTGATCTGGGAGTTCCTCTATCTTTCCTTGTTTTTCAGCATATTGGCACTTTGGAAGTATACCAGCTATTTCTGGTGTAGAATGTCCCTTAGATTGGGTGTGTTGGATGTTCTCACATGATAATATTGGGTGACAGGGTATGCATTAGGAGCAAGATTTCTACACAAGTGATATGTCCTTCAAAGTGCATTGTATCTGGGGTGCATGGTGTCCATAGCTTTTATAGGTGATTTTAACTTTGATTTATTGGGTAAGCTGGTATCTGAACATTTTCTAGAATGTCAACTTACCATTTTTCCCTTTGAAATGACCAAATGTGTTGGAAAAAAGACTATTTAAGTCAATATCCTGTTTTTTCCTGGACTGTTACCCACACATTTTAACACTTATTGGTGAATTTTTCCTGTGACAATTATCATTGTGGTTTTCTGATTCTATTTTTGAAATATTCTGTTGAGAAATTCTATTTCCATTATCATTATTTGTATTTTCTTTCATTGGAATTTTTCTGAAAGGAAGAATTGTTGCTTCTTTCCCATTAAGGACAGAAACAGGTTACATAATTTGAGGTAGACCAGTAGGACAGCATGTGTAGTTGCTTGAATCTTCAAAACATGATGCTGCACTGCTGTCCCCTAATGATATTCTATTCTAAAGATAAGCAAAAACAAGCCTAGGACATGCATAGTCTTAGAGTCTTATAGTTTAAACTCCTGCTGGTGTCGATCTGAAGAATGTGAACCTTCTAGCCAGGGACAAATTTCTGGGTCTCAGACAGGTAGAAAAGTCTAAGAAGGTGGATGGCATTTGAATGCTTCATCAAAAAATAAGTCACTTCCAAAAGAGTCCAAGCAAAAGTTGACAGGGCCAGTGAAGAAATTCTAGAAGAAACATAGACCAGATCTTGTGGGATTAACATTGCCTACAGAGAAGTCTGGGTGACAACAAGGAAGCCAGATAAATGTGATGAATTCAGAAATTAAAAAGATTAGCTGGTATCATCAGAATTGTTCTCTGTGCCAGAGAGTAAAGAGTTTGGGCTTCATAGGCTGTAAGGTCTCAGCTCTGCACCTATAACATGAATGTGGTCATAGACAATACATAAGGGAATGAGTATGGCAAGACTTGACTTGCAGTGGTCAAATATGGGCAGTGGATCATAGCCTGCTAAATTTGAAACAAATTCAGTAGTGTCCTCAGGGTCAGATCAGTATTTAGGCACTACACAACTTATATCTTGATAAGTCCTGTCGTGATTTAAATACCTCCCAAGGGGCAGAGAATGAAAAATGACTATAGTCACTTAAAACAAAGCATGGTGATTTTGGAAATTCTGGCTAATGAGGGGTCTTTGATTTACTTTAGTTATTGCTTTTTATCTGGATAGAAGGGTAAGTTTTACTTTGGAGTTTAACTAAATCATGTTTATAATACACTTACCCAAATTAGTTACATTATGTACTCATTGGGAAGATAGATTTTAGTAGTACTTGGTGTTAGGGTTTCTTTGAGATTTTTTGACACAAATTGAATGTAGCCACTATTATTATTAAATGTGCTCTTAACTTTGAATTTTATGATATGAGTAATTTAAACCAAATTTTTGCTCTAAATTATTTCAGTAAGTTGAAGTGAAGGAAAGACTAACATTTTCTCCATGCTTTGATTCATCTCTGGTCTGGTGTTTTGCTTAATGTTCTCCTTAAACATTATACCTTTGAAATATAAGCTTTTAGAGTATAATGGTGGCTAAATAGGGAAGGATGAACCAGGGAAGAATTTCAAATAATTTCACTGTAGGAGGGTTAATATATATATATAAAACTTTAACCTTTTTGGAAGAAAAGTATCAATTCTATTTCCCTTGTACCCTCTGGGCTTTTCTTGAATCTTTGAATTCCTTTCCCAATAACCAAAGTTCTTATGAAGATAATTCTGTGTATTTTTGCTCAAGTAACATAAAAACACTTTAGAACTCTTTTCTAACTTAATTTTATGATATTTTACAATTTTAAGAGCCTTGAAAGTTATATAGATGCAAACAAAATGTAAAATCGGCAAAATGTATGACCATTCACTAAGGGATAAAAAAAGGAGAAAAATAACTTTCAATATTTCAGTTTCCATAATGTCCTGTTGGTTGCCTGGAAATTTAATTTCAACCCATGCCATACTTTACAGATTTGATATGAAGCAAAATAATCAATTTCAGTGAAATGTCAAAAAATGTTTTCACATTTTAAAATTCATTAGACTGAATATTGTTGTAGCACATACAGGATTCATATCTCATTCTACTGTTTTGTATCATTGGAGTTTAAATGTCAAGCAAGTTGTTTTTCATTTAAGAATTTTGTTAGTGATTTGTTTTTATCTTATGAAAAATAACAGTTTTACTAAAACAAAATTAAACATACTACTGAATCATTCTTATTTTTATATTCATGAACTTCTTTGGAATTAAGTAGGACACATGCCAGATTTGGAGAGTGACCACAGCTCAACAGATCTTATGGTTCAGCAGATGTGGTTGTAAGATATGACTTCACTAAAATATTTACCACTAAGCAATTTGAGGACTCCATTCTGAGGTTTTGATTTAAAAACTTGGAATTTTCAATAGAATAGAAGTGGGTTCACCATCATATTGGTCTTGGGGTACAGAAACTTTCAGTCGTTTCAAATAAGCCATAATGTGAATCAACAAAGATTTTACAGTTGCATTATTTTTGCAAATCTGCAAGTCATGAGCTGGGAAAGGTTTTCAGTATGTGTAATGACCCTATTTCAGTTTCTTTTTGCTTACTTCAAGATCCCCAGGGACTTTTCTTGTTGCGTATGTGAAAAAGCCTTCATGAAGAACTTTTATTTTGAAATATCAGCTTAATATCTGAGTAAATTATTTGAATAGTGTAGTCTCTGGTTAGTAAGATAATACATGTATTCTCAATTAAATGTCAGATTATTGAAATGTTCCAAGATTTTAGAGGGAATTTCATACACACAGTAATTTCCTGGGCTATGAATTTGAATATAATCATTCATAATATACATTTTAAAAATCCCATAAAATCATGAAATACATGGGAACTAAATACCTACACATGCAGGAAAATAGGGACAAAGGAGTTTCAGAAACACAGTCAGCTTTATGCTTCAAAGGTTTGGATTAATAAAAATTGAGTCAGACCAGCAATACTACTTTGATCTAGATCAAAACTTCCCACTCTAATTTCTTGGCTGTGAGAGGAAGTGAATTTCCAGATTTCTCTTTATAAAAGACAAAAAAGAATGTCTGAAAAATGCTGACATACTTCCTCAATGGTTTCAGAACATTTGTTTAAATTTATGAAACTTGTTGAGTTACAATCTGATATTTTCATAAGAGAGGCGGGACTGATGAAACAAAGATGACCAAAAGTTTTAAAGGAAATGTCTTAGACAAGGTGGATTGTAGTATCACATCTTCAGTGGGTACTGGTTTTCCATGTAGGGGAGAATTTCTACCTGGTGAAACACTTGGTCTATGGAACCTCTTGAGTTGTTCCAGTTTCCCCTAACTTTCCCACAGAATATTCAGAGTATTCCTTACTGGTTTTATTAGTCAGAACTTTTTGGTTACTCAATCATGACAGTATTTATTTTTAAGTGTTCCTGTTGCCTAGATGTGTCCTTGAAAATGACCATGCAAAGCCTCACAGCACTCACTCATGTAGATAAATGAAGACCCAGAAGAAAACTTAGTTTCATTGCCTCAAAAGTTATGTGTCCCCTCACTGGATTCTAAATTCTGTGAGCATGGGAACATTTAAGTGCACATCCTTCAAGGTGTCATCAGCACTAGTATGGTAGTTTGTACGTAGATATTCAATAAATATTTCAGTTTGATTGATTTCATCTATCAGCTCCTATACAATGTGTTGCCTCTGCTCATTATCAATTAAAATTCCCTATGACTTAGGCAATATTATTATCATTTTACAAAGCCCCATGGTCACCAAGCAGAACACAAGAAATGGGATTAGAACCCAAAGGTTCTGATTCCAAATTTATACTTCCATCTCCATCAGCTCCTTGAAAAATTATTCAGGGGACACTTCTAGGTTCAAAATCTTTTCTCAACCCAGGAAGTAAAGGATAATATTTGTTCTTCTAATTTTTGCCTAAATACCTGAGAATCCTTCCTTGACTACAGAAAAGGAAGAGTTTTGAAAGTTATTGTTCCTTTCAATTTTGAAGGAAAAGAAAGTCTTCAGTTAATTATTTAGAGAAAAGTCTTCCCAAACCCCTTTCCAATATTTTCCTAATCATGTTCCTTGTTGGGGCATAGGCACTGAATTTGGAATCTGAAGCCCATTTCCTGTCTAAAATGGTTTTCATTCATGGACTGTGAACACTTGTTTTTTATTGCAAAGTTGTTTACAAAGCTGAGCTGCTGGAATACATTTCTTTTAATGAACAAAAGAGTGATGGAATATTTAGCTGGAAGGAATTCACAGAAAGTAGCATGCAACTAGCAAATAGTTCTAAGATTAAAAGTTTCAGTTCTAATGTAAGCTTCTTGGTTTAAACTGGAGCAATATGCAGGTAAAATTTTGTTAACGAAAGAATTGAATAACTGAGTAAAGGAAGTTCGATAATCTCTTTAAACTGAACAGAACTTGCTCTTATCTCAAAGAATAATTAATTCAGTAAACATTAATGTATACAAAATCTTTTCCACATGGTAGGCATCAAGATACGAAGTTCACTGAGATTGAAACCTACATATGAGAGATTATCAATAATTTATATTTTCATAAAAGTAACAAATGACTGTTATTCTTAAAGGTAATTCATAAAAGTGAGAGCAAATTATACTGAGTATCCTAAAGGTTAGAATGATAAAAACAACACATAATGTCAAGATTAACTGTATATACAAGTCACTTTGAAGGCAAGAACCTGACTGATACTTAATCTACAGAAATATGTATCCACCAAAAGTATTTCTTTTTTTTTAATTGGAGAAGTTTCAGTCTTTTTACTTGAGATAACATTCACAAAGCATAAAATTCATCCATTTTAAAGTGAACAACTCAATGGTTTTTAGTACACTATCAGCACTGTGAAACATCACCACCATCTAATTCCAGAATATCGGAATTACTCCAGTAGGAAACTCTGGACCTTGTAAGCAGTTAGACATAAACTCCTTCTTTCCCCAGACTCTGGCAACCACTATTCTATTTTTTTTTACATTTTTTAAATTTGTTCTAATTAGTTATACAGGACAGTAGAATGCATTTATGCATCTGTATAAATCATACATAAATGGAATATAATTTCTCATTTTTCTGATTGTACATATTGTAGAATCACATTGGTCATGCAGTCACATACGTAAGTGAGGTAATAATGTCTGTTTCACTCCACTATCCTTTCTACCCCATACCCCTTCCCCTCCCTTCACTCCCCTCTACCTAATCTAAAGTAACTCTATTCTTCCCTAGCACCCACCTTATTATGAATTAGAATCAGCATATCAGAGAAAACATTTAGCATTTGATTAGGGGTTTGGCTTATTTTGCTTAGCATGATGTTCTCCAACTCCATTCATTTACCAACAAATACTATAATTTCATTCTTCTTAAAAACTGAGTAATATTCCATTATGAATCATTACTTTATTTCTCTTTATAACTGAATAATATTCCATTGTATACATGGACCACATTTTGTCCCTCCATTCTTCAGTTGATAGACATTTGGATTGTTTGTACATTTTGACTATTATGAATAATGGTGCTATGAACATTTTGTACTAGTTTTTTTATGTGGACTTATTCCTTTGATATAGTCAACTTAGAAAAAAAATAAATGCAAGAGTCAGACAGCTATCAATGTGCCAGAGACAGAAAATGGCGTGTTGGAAATTCATAAATAAGCATTCTAATATTCTTTACTTATTCTGAAGATTAGTCACTATGTCCTTTGCTAGAAGACATGTTTATGGTATGAACTGATCAACTGATTTCAGTAACTGTCAATATTTGTCCATTTGTTTTGTCAATTACCACCACCACTTTTGTTTGCTGCTGGAGTTCTTTAAAGGAAATCTTGCTCTGTTTTGTATCATAGTGGTAGAGTACTTGTGTGATATGTACAAGGCCCTGGGTTCAATCTCCAGCACTATAAAAAAGAAAAGAAGAAAAAGAAAAAAAAAATCTCATTTCATTTCACTAGAAAGTCTTTCAACATAGGTCCCTTGAAAGACTTTAAAAATAAAAAAATTATTAATATGTAAGAAAATTAACAATAATATCTATGTTCAAATATCTCCAATTGCCTTAAAAGTATCTTTTTAAAATTTGCTTTAAGTTTAATTTATTCATGACATGAAATGGAAGCTAAAAAATCCAAGGTTCTACTTCAAATATCATTATTCCACTCAATTTTCAGAAATAGTTTGAATTTAGTTTATATTTTAACTAAAGCTATGATTTATTCATTTCAAGTTATATTTTTATTACAAAATAGCAATTGGGGATCATAAAGCTGGTATTAAGAGTACAGAGCTGGCATATCATTTAACCCACAGATCAAAACACTTATAAGATGTCTGCTACTATTAGTGAAACCAGTTGATTCTGTTGGCAGCGAATACAGAGCTTGGCACTACTGCCTAGGGTTGCAGGAGAGCACAAATGCAGTTGTGGGTGCACAGGAAGGGATTCATTTTTGGCTACCAGACATATAGGCTTCTTTCACCTGACATTATTCCCAGCAAGGATTGTTTGTAGTAGGCCTTCAATGCAACTGAAGACTTTATAAAACACCGTGAAGAGGTTTGTGTGTGTGTGTGTGCATGCATGGAAAACTAAATGAAAATTTGGTTTTATTTTCACTAAAAGAATTTTTTTTGTCACGCAAATTTTCTCTTTCAGTTTAGTCAGTAAATAGACATGACTCTATTATGAAATTGTTTCAATTGCTGCTTTCATCTTTTAAAAAGTAGATTTAATTCATAATCAGGTCATACAAAATTCAAGAACTTAATTTTTAGATTTGAGGATCAGAAACTTGGTGTTTTTTGTTCTAATTTTTTAAAATAATGGTACAGTATAAATTTCTGGTTGGAAGACTTTTCCTCAACTCAAACCTTAGCCCCATGTTACATGGATATTTCCAGCTCCTGATTAATTTTTCAACATTGGCACAAATACATTTGCTAGTCCTGTTACCGTTGAGTACAGATAACAAGGCTCAAGCAAATGTAGCCTGCACAATAAGAATATAATCACTGTTTAAAATCAAATTTTAGATCAGGTCAACATGGCATAATCTCCTGTCCAAATGATCTGTAATTTGCCTCTACAGATAGTCATCTTGGCCCTGGAGTAGTTTAAAAGGTAGTGGCTGCCAAAAATTGTTAACCATTAAATAAAGGATTGCTTTTCTTTTATGTGGTAGAAACAAAGGTGCACTTCTAAATCTGTGTCTAAAAAAAGTATTGGTTTTGAATCTAATCCACTTTATAAGCCTTGTTTTTAGTTTTCCAGGAGGAGCTTGCTAAGAGTTTTGAGTTCTGCTTTGGTTTTGTTTTGTTTTGTTTTGTTTTGTGTGTTGTTTTGTTTTCTGCCTGATGGGTGACCTGAGCCAAAGTATGTGTTTTAATCCTGGAGGCAAAGTTGACATAAGAAAACTTGGAAAACCCAAGGGAGTCCTGAAAGGAGGTTATATTATATTGGAACGTATTCCATCAACTACCAAAATATTTATGAACACTGAGACATTATGGAGGATGTCACCTTTCTAAGGGCACTGATGGGGTTTTAATCATAGAGAACATCTATCTCTCTTATTGAACTGTAGTGCTGTATAGCAGTCCCCATATTTGTCTTTCATGGCAGCTAAAAGTAAACACTAATGTGTTTTGCTCATTTTTCAATTTTATGAAATCAGCCCATTGCATTACTTCTAGTTTAACACAATTCTATAGTTTTACTTTCCAGGTAACTCTAGAAGACACAGCATTGTAAGTACCAGGGGACTCCAGACACTTACACACCCAGCATCTCATGGATTCAATTAGGCACCATTAGAACCTGAAGGTCCAAGTTTCTACTTAGATGTCTATGCTCAAGGAAGGTTTCTCCCAGGGCATTGTGTCTTTTCATAATTACATTTGGTTTTTGCCAAGTTCTCCTTTTGAGATTTAGAATGTCGTTTTAACCCTTCACCAGTGGAAGGACAGTGCCAGGTTTTTCATTAGTGTAATGGATCCATGTGCCAAAGCCAGTGAGATATAATGTTACTTTTCAAATTCCTTGGAGTAAACATGTTGGCAAAGTCATTGCTTTTTTCCTACCTAATAAATTTGTGTTTCTACTACCAGATAAGACAGACAAAAAGTGAAGTGATCTTTTATGATCTTTTACTATGCTGGCTCTATAAGCATGTGGGGATGGAAAACTATTTTTTGTAGTGAGCTGTCCTGTGTTTTGTGCAGTGTTTAGCAGCATCCTGGCCTCTAACACCTACATGCCAGTAGCCACACAACTCAACAAGTCCTGACAGCAATAAATGTTTTCAAATATTGCCAAGTTTCTCCTAGAGGTCAAAATTGCCCACTGCTGAGAACCAGTTTTATAAATAACAGGAAAGTTATTCTTTTTATTATAAAAGAATTGTTTATTCATTAATGATTCCATAGTCAAGTACTGTGTAAAAAGGATGGTACCAGACAAAACGCAGCATGAGATGTTACTTGGGCGGGGGGTGTAGCTCAGTGGTAGGGCAGGTGTTTGGCATGCATGAGGTAAGGCCCTGGATTCCATTACAAGCAGCACACACACACACACACACGCACGCACGCGCGGTGACTCTATAGCGCAATAGATAGCACATTTGAATTCTATGTATGATACTTGCATAATGATTGTCTCAGCAGAGCTTATGGATTAGCATAGGAAGCTCATAGTTTAACCTCATTTCCTTAGCAAGAGTCTTGAACTAGGTCAGAATAGGCTAGGATTTATTCTGTGAACTCATATCTTACCTTGCATCATGGCCTCCTCATTTGCCCCCAAATCTCTAAACCAGAGCACCTGTGTGACCTTAATGGGCACTTCCATAGAGTGATTCCACTCTTTTGAGCTTTTCCAGGGTATTGGGTATATACCTTTGGTTGTCTATGGCTCAGCTTACAGATATTATGTAAATTTTATAATTTTCTTATTCCTAATGACTAGTACCTTCTTAAGATAGATGTCTGGTGGAATGTCTGGATGAATGGTTGTGTTAATTATTGAGGAGCACTTTGGGAACTAAACAAATGGTATTGGAGATTTTTTGTTTTAGTATGGCAATGATACAACTTACTGATGGATGGAATATTCTATATATGTCTGTTAAGTCTAAGTTAGTGATTGTGTTATTGAGTTCTATAGTTTCTTTGTTCAAATTCTGCTTGGAAGATCTGTCCAATGGTGAGAGAGGTGTGTTAAAGTCACCCAGTATTATTGTGTTGTGGTCTATTTGGTTCCTGGAATTAAGAAGGATTTGATTGACATACATGGTTGCGCCCATGTTTGGGGCATAAATATGATTGTTATATCTTGCTGATTTATGCTTCCCTTAAGCAGAATGAAATGCCCTTCTTTATCCCTTCTAACTAATTTTGGCTTGAAGTCTGCTTTATCTGATATGAGGATGGTAACCCTAGCATTTTTACTGAGTCCCTGTGCATGATATGTTTTTTCCCATCCTTTCACCTTTAGCCTGTGGGTATCTTTTTCTATGAGATGCATCTCTTGGAGACAGCATATTGTTGGTTCTTTCTTTTTAATCCAATCTGCCAGTCAATGTCTTTTTTTTTTTTTTGCGGTGCTGGGGATTGAACCCAGGGCCTTGTGCTTGTGAGGTAAGCACTCTACCAACTGAGCTATAACCCCAGCCTGCCAGTCAATGTCTTTTGATTGATGAGTTCAGGCCATTAACATTCAGGGTTATTATTGAGATATGATTTCTATTCCCAGTCATTTTGGCTTATTTTTGGTTTTTAATTTGACTTGGTTTCTCCTTTATTTGGCTATTCCTTTAGGGTAGTTCCTCCCTATGCTGACTTACATTGTAGTTTTTCATTTCTTCCTCATGGAATATTTTGTTTAAAATGTTCTATAGTGCTGGCTTTCTATTTGTAAATTCTTTTAGCATTTGTTTATCATGGAAAGATTTTATTTCATCTTCAAATCTGAAGGTGAGTTGGGAATATATCTAACAAAACAGGAGAAAGACCTCTACAATGAGAACTATGGAACATTAAAGACAGAAATTAAAGAAAATCTTAGAAGATGGAAAGATCTTCCATGTTCTTGGATGGGCAGAATTAATATCATCAAAATGGCCATACTACCAAAAGTGCTATACAAATTCAATGCAATTCCAATTAAAATCCCAATAACGGACCTAATAGAAATAGAGCAAGCAATCGTGAAATTCATTTGGAGGAATAAGAGATGCAGAATAGATAAAGAAATTCTTAGCAAGAAGAGCGAAGCAGGAGGTATCACAATATCAGACCTTCAACCATACTACAAAGCAATAGTAACAAAAACGGCATGGTATTGGCACCAAAATAGGCAGGTAGATCAATGATACAGAATAGAGGACACAGAGACAAACCCACATAAAAACAGTTTTCTCATACTAGACAAAGGAGCCAAAAACATACAATGGAGAAAAGATAACCTCTTCAGCAAATGCTGCTGGGAAAACTGGAAATCCATATGCAGCAAAATGAAACTAAACTCCTATCTCTCACTCTGCACAAAACTCAACTCAAAATGGATAAAGGACCTAGGAACTAGACCAGAGACTCTGCACCTATAGAAGGAAAAGTAGGTCCAAACATAGGCCCAGACTTCCTTAACATGATCCCCAAGGCACGAGAAATAAAAGCAGGAATCAATAATTGGGATAGATTCAAACTAAAAAGCTTTTTCTCAGCAAAGGAAACAATCAGCAATGTGAAGAGTAGAACCTACAGAGTAGAGAAAATCTTTGCCACACACACTTCAGACAGAGCACTAATATCCAGAATATATAAAAAACTCAAAAAACTACACCAAGAATACAAATAATCCAATCAATAAATGGGCTAAGGAAATGAACAGACACTTCACAGAAGAGGATCTACAAGTAATCAACAGATATATGAAAAAATGTTCAACATCTCTAGTAATAAGAGAAATGCAAATCAAAACTACCCTAAGATTTCATCTCACCCCAATTAGAATGCCTATAATCAAGAATACAAGCAACAATAGGTGTTGGCAAGGATGTGGGGAAAAAGGTATACTCATACATTGCTGGTAGGGTTGCAAATTGGTGGAGCCACTCTGGAAAGTTGTATGGAGATTCCTTAGAAAACTCAGAATGGAGCCACCATTTGACCCAGCTATCCCACTCCTTGGCCTATACCCAAAGGACTTAAAATCTGCATACTGCAGTGATATAGCCACATCAATGTTTATAGCCGCCCAATTCACTATAGCTAGATTGTGGAACCAACCTAGATGCCTTCATTAGATGAATGGATAAAGAAACTGTGGTATATATACACAATGGAATATTATTCAGCTATAAATAATAATAAAATTATGACATTTGCAGGTAAATGGATGGAATTGGAGAAGATCATGTTAGGTGAAATAAGCCAATCCCAAAAAACCAAAGGCTGAATGACTTCTCTTATAAGTGTTTGATGGCACATAGCAGGGGTGGGGGGAGGCACGGGAAGAATGGAGAAGGGATTGATTGTACAGAGGAAAATGAGGGGTTTGTAGGGGTGGGGGAGGAAAGATAATAGAATGAGACAAACATCTTTACCCTATGTATATGTATGAATAGGCAAATTGTATGATTCTACTTTGTGTACAACCAGAAAAATGATAGTTGTACTCTAGTTGTGTACAATGAACTAAAATAAAAAATAATAAAAAATAACTTACTCAGTAATACTGTTCATTATTCATTGCACTGGAAATATTTAGGAAGGGGAAAATCTACGTCCAAGGAGATAATGATGAAATGATTTTGTATTTCTCCTAGGGAATCAAGAAAACCAGTAGCAGAATAGTGGCAATGTGAATGAAAAACAAAGGAATAAACAGGAGAGCCATTTTGAAAAAATTTTAAAACCTGAGTTTTTAGAGGAAGAAACAATCATTATAGAGGAATTAAAATCAAGAACTCTAAAGTCTAGAATGTAGGGATTTGGAAATGTGATTTTTTTCCATTAGATACAATGTGTGGAAGTCTGGAGTCAGAGATGTCCTGATATAGGGAATATATGGAGGTCAATATTTCTTATATAACTTTCTTTGCTTGAAAGTAGCATTTCTTTTTTAAAACCTTTCTTCTATGTCATGTAATTTTTTATTAGGTCATTTTAGTTACACATAACATTAGGGTTCATTTTGACATAATTACACATGCATGGAATATAATTTGTTCCAATTCAGTTCCCAATATTTCTTCTTTCTCTTCCTTCCTCCCTCCCATTTCCCCTTTCTCTACAATTATATATATATATATACATATGTATATGTATGTATATATATGTATATATATACATATATACATATTATATATATATAATACACACACATATATACATACATATATAAATAATAAATATAATACAATAATAGTAAATATATAAAGGGCTGGGGATGTGGCTCAGTGGTTGAGCACCCCTGGGTTCAATCCCCTATATAAAAAAAAAGATATAATGCTTCTAATTTTATTTACTTATTTAACTTTTGCAGGTCTGGGGATCAAACCCAGGGTCTTATACATGCTAGGCAAGTGTTCTACCACTGAGCTATATCCTTAGCCAAGATATAATATTTTTTATAAAAGTCAATTATTTTAAGAATATCCTCATTAGCGGTCTTCAAGTAGTAATATAATATGTGGAATCATCTTAAGCACTAATTTTTTGAGGGGTACTGGGAATTGAACTCAGGGGTATTTGACCACTGAGCCACATCTCCAGCCCTTTTTTGTATTTTATTTAGAGACAGGGTCTTACTGAGTTGCTTAGTGCCTCACTGTTGCTGAGGCTGTCTTTGAACTTGTGATCCTTCTGCCTCAAACTCCTGAGCCACTGGGATTATAGGCGTGCGCCACCAAACCTAGCTTTAAGCACTAATTTTAAGGTCTATGAAAACTGAGTGACTGTTAAATGTCAGATACTCTTCTAGGCATTGAGATTAGTGAGGTTGGTAAAATAGAGTCCTTGTCTTTGCCCTATTGGAGTTTACATTCTAGTAGGCATATCAATAAACAAAGAGATGCGTATATAATAAGTCATGTAGCTGTATGTGCAATGAAGAAAACTAAAGCATTCTAATGAAATATAGGGTGATTGAGGTGCTTTTTTCAATCAAGAGGTCACATTTGTATAGTGACCAGAATGGGATCAGGAAGCAGGTCACATAAGGGTTCTGGAGAAGAGCATTCTGCACAAAAGAAGCAGTGGGCGCAATAGTCCTTGTAAGTGGTGGGGGGTGGGGGAGTAGTTTACCCATTAGGGAAGCATCCCAGAGGTCAGATGCTAGAGAATAAAGAATGACAGGGGAAGGAAGTGAAGTCAGGAAGGAATAACGGTCAATTCATTGAGAGCATTGTAGCCCATGGAAAGGATGTTAGGCTTTTCTTCAAAGTATGTTGGGAAGACAGAGTGTGTGACAGATACTGGAGGGTTTTGAGTGGAGAAAGAGAGGATCTAACTCAGAGTTTCCAGAAGTGATTATCAACCAGGGATAATTGTGCTTCCCAGGACACATGAGGCAATAAGTGTCTGGAGACATTTTGGTTGTCACGAATGGGTACAAGTGCTCCTGGAATCTGTTGAGCAGAGATCAGGGAACCTACTAAACATCCTACAATGCATAAGACAGCTCCTCTCTCTTAGCCAACCCATACCCACCACAATATATACTCAGCAAACATTTTTTTCTGGGCCCAAAATGTCAGCAGTGCCATGGTTGAAACCCTGGCTTATAGAATCTGTGTACCACTCTGAAGAGGACAGACTAAAGTAGGGATAGGGGAGAAGCAGGGATAATATTTAAGAATCTGTGGAATTAGTCTTGCATCCTTGGGTCAGGAATTATAAAAAGTGGTCAGATTGGGAATACATTGTGAAGACTAAGCCAACAGAGTTTGTAGGTGGATTTAGTATAAGAAGTGACTCAAGAAAAACCTCAAGTTCTCTGGTATGAACTACTGAGTTGAGGAACTTATGGGGAGTAACTGGTTTGGGAGGATATAACATTTTTGTTTTGAACATGCTAATATTGAAGAACTTAGATATTCAAACATAGAAGGTTCCTAGCAGTCAACGCAAACTTGGAAGTGGTATTGCACAATATTCTTAGTTGAAGACAACAGAATCCACTTTAGCCAGTTTAAATAGAAAGGAGATGTAACATATTTCCAAGAATCTCTGGGTAAAATAGAACAAGACATGATGTTATTCAGTCAGAAACAATGCACCCAGAGGGAAAGATGGCAAATTAGAGGAAAGGTGCTCTTTCCAGTTGCTCTGGGGCTGGAATTCAAGCAGCAGGAGTATTGTTTCTAAGCAAGGTGGGCTCCAAAGTGAATCACTGAAATTCGACATTGGACAGGAAAATAATCATAGAGTCACAGAAATTTGGAAGTTTTGAACATATTACCAGGAATAACATGTTAGAGATGCACCAGCTTGACTGGTGCTGGCAGTGGCATCAGAATTGCCTATTCACTGCAGAAGGGAGAAATAATGCAGGCCAAAGGAGAGAAAAGCATTGATAATATGTTGGGCATGGAAGAATCCATAGAACATAGAGGGAGCCTGCTCTTAACTGACACAGAGATAACTGGCAAGATGATGATTGAAGAGTGCTCCAAATTTCTCAGGAGGCAAGCAGTGAGTTAAGGTGGGAATAATTTGCATGTGGCTGTATTTCAGCTTTTATCATTGGAAGTTCAGGAATTCATAAAGAGTATTGCCAGACTGTCACAGAAAACAGCTTTCATGGGGTCCAGAGCATTTCTGATCCAATGTGACTTAAACAGACACAGAGAATTTTATGCCCAGGGCATTCCAGGATAGGAATACTCAGAGCAGAGAGGCGCTTTTGTCTCTGTTGGCTCATGCAATCAGCTGGGGGAGAAGCCAGAATCTGATCAGACAGGTGCATCTGGACTCCAGGTCTGATTCTAGAAAATCCACATCCATGGCAGTGGAATATGTGAGACCTGCATTAGGTTAAATTCCCCAAAGAGTGGAATCTTCAGGAAGTTCCTGAGACCCAGACATCCAGCAGAGGTTGGCAACTGCCCAGCAACAGGGAGTATGGATCTAATCTCAAATACTTCCCCATAAATTTCTAAAGAGTAGTCAGAACTAAACCCCAGGCACTGGATCTTCCCATTTAGAACTCTGCATTAGTTCTGCTCTGGAAGTGCATTGACCTAGTCTGTCCAGACAGAACTCTTGTCATCAGTATTCCCCACTCTGTCATGTATTGTACTGTGAGTTGGGAAGCTGAGAGCTGCTACAACCAGCTTCAGTTCCAGGAGCCGCCAGCTGGAAGCTTGGTGAGAGTCACAGAGGTCGGATTTAACAATCCCCATACCTTGAGCCAAGGACTACATAGCCCAAAGAGAAATGTAACGAAAGGTTGCAATAGCATCAGATGTAAACATTCATCCTTGTCAACAGTTTGAAAAACTCAGTGTAGAAAAGCCCTTAATTTTTCATAAAGATTTTTTTCCTATTTTCCCCTTTATTCTTTTTCCATTCTGAGTGTATTTTCACTGTGCTGATTGGTAATGTTTGTGTGTGTGTGTGTACACACACATGTATATATATAAATGTGTGGATATATACATAGATATATATATATGCACATATGTGTATATATATATATATAATTTTTTATCATTTTTTACCCATTTTTTATTTAACCTTGTTTTGACTTTGGAGGGTTAGGGTTCCTGTAGGTTTCTTTTGGATTGATTTTTTAAATTGGTTTGTTCTTACCTTTGTTTTTGTTCTTACTGCTCCTTCCCATCTATTGGGCAGTGTTTCTTGTTATCTCTTTCCCTCTCTCTTTATTACTTTAAGTTATTCTTTTACTCTTTCTTCTTTATAGCCATCACCTGCTACCTCTCTTCTACTTCCCCTCTGTTCACTTTTTAAATATTTAAAACTTTCTCCTTCCATCCTACCTCATGGTATTTTCACTTAAGTAGGTGAATTTTACTCTCCGTTAGAACTACTTATTTTATATAATTCACAGCTCCCACCATTCATGTTGTTATGGTTAATAAATTGGCAGAGGGTGTAGCTGATACTTGATGTTTAATGCTGATCTAGTTTGTGGCCATTTATTGTTCTTGCTGATGTTAAATTCTGAACTACCATTCCTCTTTGTGTGGCAATTAGTGTTATAGATGTCATAATAGGCACTAGACATTTATTTTAAGATTGTATGTTGGTTGCTATTGTTATTGATATTGTTTGCTCTCCCTTTTTCTAAGTGGGATTGGGAAGTGATTGTGACAAAGGTTAAAAGGGTAGAGAACCCACCGTTCAGTGACACTCACAACTCAGTCAAGTGATATCAAACCTTTCTACATGTATGGACTAGTCCCATTCAAGCTCCAAAAACACTTTAACACACAGAATAGGGGAGACAAAAGTCCAAACCAACAAAAAGGCCCCAAGTAGAAATAGCTGGAGGAGGACCTAAGATTATGTAGAAAATAGAAGTTTGGACCTTGAAGTCAGAACATCAGGCTTTGAAGACAGGGTATATGAACTTAAACAATGTTCAATGAAGGAAAACAAAGACCATGATAAATATATATAAGAACTCTGGAACAACATCAAGAGACCAAATTTAAGAGCCACTGGAATAAAAGAGAACATGGATATATAGGCTAATGCCATTAAAACCATTTTTAGTAAAATAATAGCAGAGAATTTTCAAACCTTAGAATTGAGATGCATATCTACATACAGGATGCATATCAGAACCCAAATAGATAAGATAAAAAGAACCTCTATAAGACACATCATAATCAAAATAGCTAACATAGAAAATAAGAAAATATTATTAAAATCTGTAAGAGAAAAACATCAGGACCCATTTAGAGGTAAACCAATAAGGCTCACTTCTGACTTCTCAACTCAAACCCTAAAATCAAGAAGGGCTTGGAATTAGATAGCATAAGCTCTGAAAGAAAATAATTAATATTTAAGTTTGCTGTATACCACAAAGCTAACTTTTAGAATCAAAGGTTAAATAAAAATTTTTCACAATAAGTACAACCTAAAAGAATTCATGACCACTACATTGGTATAAAAGTAGCACAAAGGTGTACTACACACAGAACTCAGAAACAAACCCCAGAGCACTCAAATGAATGAAACTCTCTAGAAGAGCAATTTACTAAATGAAATCAAGACTGAATTAACAAACCAAAATTTCAGAAAATAACAATTATTCATCCATAATAACACTGAATATAAATGGTCTCAACCCTCCAGTTAAAATATATAGATTGTCAGGATGGAATAAAAACCAAGATCTAACTATATACTGTTTGCAAGACACTCAACTAATCACCAAAGTTATTCACCATCTGAAAGTAAAAGTTGGAAAAAGATTTTCTAAGCAAATGTAGTAAAAATAAGTAGGAATAGGTATTCTCGTATCTGACAAAGCAGACCTATAATCTCCTGACTTGGGAGGCTGAGGCAGGAGGATCACAAGTTCAAGATCAGTCTCAGCAACTTAATGAGGCACTAAGCAACTTAGCAAAACCCTGTCTCAAAATAAAAAGGGCTGGGGATGTAGCACAGTGGTTAATCACCCCTGGGCTCAATCCCTGGTACCAAAACAATCAGATGAGATAAAGAAGGCCACTTTACTACCTATTAGTAAAGGGAACAAGAAGATATGATCTTAGTAAATGTTTATGCCCCAAATATCAGTGCATCTAACTACATAAAACAAATAGTTCTTGACATTAAATCCCAGACAGATCCCAATACAATAATACTGGGTAATTTTAACACACTCATCTCACTGATAAGTCATCTGGACATAGAATCAATAAAGACACTTCTGACCAAATTAATACTATCAATCAAATGGACCTAAAAAATATATACAGAACATTTCACCCCAAAACAGCTGAATTCTTATCATGGAAATTTTTCCAAAATAAACCATAATCCAGGTCACAGTGTAAGTCTTAGTAAATAAAAAAAATGATATAATCCCACACATTTTATCAGATCACAATGGAATAAAATTAGAAATTAATAGCAAGAAAGATTACAGAAGCAAAACACATGGAGATTGAATTATAATCTTTTAAATGGGAAATAGATCACAGAATAAATGAGAGGAGAAATTTAAAAAACTTCTAGAATTAAATGAGAATTGTGATACAACAAAATCTCTGGGACAGTATGAAGGTGGCTCTAAGAGGAAAGTTTATAGTATAAAGTGCCTATATTAAAAATATGGAAAACAGAAAGATCCCAAATAAACAATCTAATACTTCATCTCAAGGCCCTAGAAAAGCAAGAGCAAATTAGTTTCAAAATCAGTAGAAGACAGGAAATAATTAATATCAGATCCAAAATTAATGAAATTAAGAATAAAAATCAGTACAAAGGATCAATGCGACAAAGATTTGGGCCTTTGAAAAAATAAGCCGAGTTCTACCAGATCTTCAAAGAAGAACTAATGCTAATCTTCCTCAAATCATTCCATGAAAGAAGGGGAAGTAACACTAACAAACTCATTCCATGAAGCCAGTATTGCCCTGATATTAAAACCTGATAAAGATATATCAAAGAAAGAAAACTACAGACCAATATCCCCAATGAACATTGATGAAAAAATAACAATAAAATATTAGCAAACCATATCCAAAAATACATTGAGAAGATTATACACCATGATCAAGTTTGTTTCATCACAGGGATGCAAGTTTGATTCAACACATGTAAATCAATAATTCATCACATACATCAAATCAATGACAGAAATCTCATGATCATCTTGATAGATGTAGAAAGATGCTTTAACAAAATCAAGCATGCATTCATGTTAAAAACAGTAAAGAAATTAGATATAGAAGGAATGCAACTGAATATCATAAAGCTATATATAATAATTCTATAGCCAACATCACACTCAATTGAAAAAAACTGAAAGTATTTTCTCTAAAATCACGAGCAAGACAAGAATGTCCACTCTCAATGTTTCTATTCAATATAGTTCTTGAAACTTTAGCTAGAGCAATCAAACAGGAAAAGGCAATTAAAGAGAGAAGCAGGAAAAGAAGAAGTCAAATATGACTATTTTTCAATGACATGGTCCTATACTAGAAGACCCAAAAACCTCCACCAGAAAACTTCCAGAACTGATAAGCAATTCAGTGATATGCCAGAATACAAGATTAACACATGAAAATTAATAGTTCTCCTATACTCCAACAATGAATCTGCTGAGAAAAAAATCATGAAAACTGTTCTGTTCACAATAGCCTAAAAATACTGGAAATAAATCAAAGGAAGTGAAAGACTGCTACAATGAAAATTATAAAGCACTGAAAAAAGAAATTGAAGAAGATCTTAGAAAATGAAAAGACCTACCATGTACATTTATAGGTAGAATTAATATTACCAAAATGGTCACATAACTAAAATTAATCTACAGAGTCAATACAAATCCCATCAAAATACCGTGACATTCTTCACAAAACTAGAAAAAAAGTCCTAAAATTTACATGGATCAATAAAAGACCCAGAATAGGCAAAGAAATCCTCAGCAACATGAGTGAGGCTAGAGGCATTACAACACCTGATCTCAAATTATACTACAGAACTATAGTCACAAAACAGCATGGTATTGGCATAAAACAGGTATAAAGACCAATAGAATAGACTAGAAGACATAGAGACAAATCCACATAAACACAGTCATCTGATCCTTGAGAAACCTGCCAAAAGCATAACTTGGAGAAAAGATAGCCTCTTTAACAAATGGTGCTGAGAAAACTGAAAAAGTACATGTACAAGAATGCAAGAAAGTTCCTATCTTTCACCCTGAACAAAATCAACTCAGAGTGAATGAAAGACATAGGCATTAGAACTGAGACAGTGAAAATGCTACGAAACAACATAGGGAAACACTCCAACAGTTTGGCATGGACACTGACTTCTTTGTAACCACTCTGGAAAGCATTATGAAATTCCTCAAAAAACTAGGAAGGGGCCCGGTTGCAGCAGTGCACACATGTAATCCCAGCAGTGCAGGAGGCTACAGCAGGAGGATCCTGAGTTCAAAGCCAGCTTCAGCAATTTAGCGAAGGCCTAAAAAATTCAGTGAGACCCTGTCTCTAAATAAAATATTTAAAAAAGGGCTGGAGATGTGGCTCAGGGGTTAAGTGCTCTTGGGTTCAAGCCCTAGTACCAAAGGGGAGAAAAAAACCCCTAGGAATGGAACAACCACCATTTGACTCAGTTATCCCACTCCTCAGTATGTATTGAAAGTAGTTAAAATCAGTATACTATAGCAATGAAGCCACATCAATGTTTACAGCAGCTCAATTCACAATAGTAAAGCTATGGAACCAACCTAGGTGCCCATCAACAGATGAATAGATAAAGAAATTGTCCCACACAATGGAATATTACTCAGCCATAAAGAAGAATGGCTTTATGATATTTGCTGGTGAATGTATGAATCTGGAGAATGTTATGGTAAGTGAAATAATCCAATCCCCCAAATCCAAAGGTCGAATGTTTTCTCTGATAAGTGAATGCTAACCCACAATAAGGGGGAAAGGGGAAGAAGAGAAGTTCAGTGGATTAGGCAAAGGGGAATGAAGGGAAGGGAGTGGGGATAGAAATAGGAAAGACAGTGGAATGTATCTGACATAACTTTCCTACATACATGTATGAATACACCACAGTGAATTTCACCATATGTACATTCACAAGACTGGGATCCTAATTAGAATAAGTTATATTCCATGCTTGTATAAATATATCAAAATAGATTCCACTGTCATGTATAACTAATCAGAACCAATAAAAAGACACTTAAAGCTCACAAATAAAAGCAAGAATCTATAAGTGTGAGAGCATTAAATTTAAAAAGCTTCTGCAAAGCAAAGGAAAAAATTCCAAGCATGAAGAGAGAGATGGAGCCTACAAATTAGAAAAAGAAAATCTTTGCTAACTATACTTCTGACAGGGATTAATAACCAGAACATATAAAGAACTCAAAAATAGCACTAAAACAATTAACAACCAACTCAGTATTTGGGAAAAATATCTAAAGAGATATTTCTTAAAAGAAATGTGAGTGACCAACAAATACATGAAAAAATGTTCAACACCTTTATCAATCAGGGAGATGCAAATCAAAAGTACACTGAGATTTCATGT
Source organism: Glaucomys volans (assembly GCA_020662805.1). Taxonomy (NCBI): domain Eukaryota; kingdom Metazoa; phylum Chordata; class Mammalia; order Rodentia; family Sciuridae; genus Glaucomys; species Glaucomys volans. The sequence goes on along the minus strand of JAJEJO010005337.1, from coordinate 91,652 downwards.
CACCCCAGTCAGAATAGTAATAATCAGGAAATCAAAGAACAATAATTGCTGGCAAGGATGTGGGAGAAAAGGTACACTCATACATTATTGGTAGGACTTAAAATCAGTACAACCACTTTGAAAAACAGTATGGAAATTCCTCAAAAGTTTAGGAATGGAACCACCATATTACCTAACTATCCCACTCCTTGGTATTTATCTGAAA
>JAJEJO010005337.1:13569-91347 GCA_020662805.1 Glaucomys volans | reverse complement strand
AATGGAGGATCTTTAGATTATGTAGAGGGAAATGGGGGGGTATGAAAAATCGTGGAATGAGGCAGACATCATTACCCTACGTATGTATGTGATTAACAAGAATGGTGTGAATGTACATCATGCAGAATCATAGAAATGAAAATTTGTACCCCAAATGTGTACAATGAATCAAAATGAAGTCTGTAAAAATAAAAAAAATAAAAAATTTTTTAAAAAGAATGAAATTATGGCATTTGCTGGTAAGAGGATAGAACTGGAAAACATAAGCCAAACTCAGAAAGTCAAGGATTGAATGTTTTTTCTCATGTGGAAGCTAGAAAGAAAAAAGGAATAAAATGAGGATCTCATGAAAAAAGAAGGGAGAACAGTAATGTAGAAGCAGGGGACCAAAAGTGAGGGAGAAGGGGAGGCAAAGAGGAAGAACTGGGGTATACTGTTGACTAAATTATGCCAAAAGAAAAAAATGCACCCAGAACAAATGTCCAACTACACCATAGGAAAGTTCTAGTGAAAAGTACCACTGTTGTTCTTATCCATTCTAACGTTAGTGACTGGGCCTTGAAGATGTGCTAGGCTTGCCTCAGATAAAGCAAGTGTCTCAGTCATGTTAGATGACCCCTTTCCTAAGTCATGACTGTGCCCCCGAATCTCTTTTTTTCTTTTCTTTTCTTTTTCTTTTTCTTTCTTTCTCTTTCTTTCTTTCTTTCTTTCTTTCTTTCTTTCTTTCTTTCTTTCTTTTTTTCTTTTCTTTTCTTTTCTTTCTTTCTTTCTTTCTTTCTTTCTTTCTTTCTTTCTTTGTACTGGGGATTGAACCCAGGAGCACTTAACGACTGAGCCACATCCCCAGTCCTTTTTAAATATTTTATTTAGAGACAGTTGTAGGAGAGATTGAGAAAGGGTGAAGTGGAGACAATGAGTATAAAGAGATATGTGGTATGTCAAGTTGTGAGGGGACAAATGGGACTAAAGGAAAGTGTTTTTAATGGGAGATTTAAAAATTAAAGATTAAAAAGAGAGCACAACATAGCCACATTTTTAGATAACCTAATCAATTTGTACATTTTAAATTTTGGCTCTTTCAGAGAAGCTGATTTGGTTTCCTGATCTTTGCAAATATTGTGGTTTTAAACATTGCTCCTAATTACTTGGAATGCCCCCATGGGGAGTGCCAAGGGATTTCTGTTTATCAGTGCACTGACCTGTGAACCTTGGTACAGTCAAAGACAATCGTCCTTTCACAACAGAGGTCTCTGATCTTGTTCAAGCTTCTCCTGAAGTGCCCCTCATTACAGGGTTCTCCACCTTTAATAAACAAGCCTTATCAGAAAGTACTACTCTTTATAATCTTTAAGAATTCACGTTAGAAAGTGATAGAATATAAACATTTTGCTTTAAAAATATGTATTTCTTCTTCTGTTGAAACAAAGCTACTGTGAAACAGAATGAGTAAGTACTTTCATGCAACACTCCCAGTTTTCCCTAAAGGAACCATGTTTGAAGGATTAAGTGATTTGGTTACCTTCCAAACTTTTTCATTTTCACATTATACTCTTGACAATTCACTTGCCACAAATTCTTTCATTTATCGGTAGCACTTCTTTTTTAAAAGTATATTTTACATGTTGATAGACCTTTATTTTATTCATTTGTTTATACGTGGTGCTGAGGATCAAACCCCGTGCCTCACACACGCGAGGAAGTGCTCTACCACTGAGCCACAATCCCAGCCCCTCTCTAGCACTTCTTCTTTATTTATTTAATGGAGCTCGGGATTGAACCCAGAGCCTCACACATATTAGGCAAGTGTTCAACCACTGAGCTACATAGCTACAACCCCCAAATTTCTTCATTTACGTTTTCCCATTTTTCTCTATCTTATCACAAACTATTTTTACTTGTGAACATCATCTTGCCTATGGAGATTTGGTTTATTGCTAGGACACATCAGAGAATATTTTAAAAGATGATATTAATTTTACAATTTTAAGAGTGTTCATTCGTATCTCCAAATATCAAAAGGATCAGAAGTCATTTCCTTTTCTTCCCTCATATATTTTGTTAATCCTTTATCAAATACATGGCTTCCAAATATTTTCCCCGTTCTATTTCATTGACTGTTTCCTCCACTGTGAAAAAGTTTTCTAGTTTGAAGTAGCTCCACTAGTTTATTTTTGGTTTTGGTGCTATATCCAAAAAACATTACCACGTTCAATGTTGATTAGCTTTTCTCCCATATATTTCTAGGAGTTTTACAATTCCAGGTCTTGCTTTTAATCATATATATATATATATATATATATATATATATATATATATATATTTTTTTTTTTTTACTAACAAAAGGGTCCAATTTCATTCTTTACACATGGATAGTCAGTTTTCCTTTCTTTCTCTTTCTCTTTCTCTCCCTTTCTCTCTCTCCCTCTCCCTCCCTCTCCTTATCTCCGTCCCTCTCTCTCTTTCTCTCTCTCTCCCTCCCTCCCTTCCCTCCCTCTCTGTCTCTCTTTCTCTGACTGTCTCTGTATCTCTGTCTCTCTTTCTCTGACTGTCTCTGTATCTCTGTCTCTCTCTCTCTCTCTCTCCCCCTCTCTCCCTCCCTCCCTCGCTTTCTTTTGGTACCAGGAATTGAACCCAGGGGCACTTAACCACTGAGCCACATCCCCAGCCCCCTTTTTACATTTTATCTAGAAGCAAGGTTTCACTAAGTTCCTGAGGGCCTTGCTAAGTTGCTGAGACTGGCTTTGAACTCACAATCCTCCCGCCTCAGCTTCCGGAGCTGCTGGGATTAGAGGCATGTGCCACTGTGCCCATCTCCCTACATCATTTATTAAAAAGACTATCCTTCCTTCATTGTGTACTCTTGGCATTCTTGTCAAATATCAGTTGACCATAATTGGCCATAGGTGCAAATGTTTATTTTGGGGCTCCTGATTTTGTTTCAATGGTCTATGTGAAGGTTTTTAGGCCAGTACCATATTGTTTTTATTGCTAGAGTTTTGTAGTATATGATGCCTCCTGCTTTGTTTTTGCTCAAGATTGCTTTGGCTATTGTGTATTGTGTACCTTTGTGGTTCCATAGGAATTGTCAGATTTTTTTTTCTATTTTTGTGAAAAATGCCATTGAAATTTTGACAGGAATTTCATTGAAACTATGGGTCACTTTGTGTAGTGTGGGCATTTTTACAATATTAAGTCTTCTGATTCATGAATAGAGGACATCTTTTCCTTTTTTGTTTTCAACTTCTTTGATCAATGTTTTATAGTTTTTCAGTGTACATATTTTTCACCTCTTTGGTTCAGTTTATTTCTGAGTATTTTATTGGTTTTGATGGTCTCATGAATGGGATTATTTTCTTTATTTCTATTTGTTTAATTTGTGTTGCTAGGGATTGAACCCAAGGCCTTGCACATTTTAAGTATGAACTCCTCTACTGAGTCATAACTCCAGCCCTATTTTATTTACCTTTTTAAAATATTTTTTTAGTTGTATGGGGACACAATAGATTTATTTATTTATTTATTTTTATGTGGTGCTGAGGATGGAACCCAGTGCTTCACACATGGGAGGCAAGCACTCTACCACTGAGCTACAGCCCCAGCCCCTTGTTTTTAAGATATTTTGTTGTTAGTGTATAAAATACAATGGATATTTGTATGCTCATTTTGTATCCATCAACTTTACTGAATGAATTTTTTAGTTTTAACAATTTTTTGGTTGAACTTTTTAGAGTTTTCTAAACTTAACATCATGTCATCTGCAAACATGATGAAAACAGAGAAAACTTCACTGCTGTCTTTGTGATTTGGATGTCCCTTTCCTTTCTTTTTTTCTCTTTCCTGCCTAGTTGTTCTGGCTAGGACTTCCAGCACTATGAGGAATAGAAGTGGTAACAATAGGCACCCTTGTCTGGTTCCCAATCTTGGAAGAAAAGCTTTCAGCTTTCTACCATTGTGTATGATGTTACCTATTGGTATGCCATGTATGACCTTTGTTGTTTTGAGGTACACTTTTATACCCATTTTATAAAAGAGTTTTTTATGGTGCTGGAAATTGAACTTGAGACCTTGCACATGCGGACATCCTCAGTACACTTTTTGAAAAAATTGAGACAGAGTTTCACTAAATTGCTGAAGCTGCCCTGAAACTTATAATCTTCCTGTCTCAGCCTCCCAAGTAGCTGGGGTCACAGGTGTGTGCCACTCTGCATGGCTTGGTAACAGTTTTTATTTTTTTGAAAAATTCTTTTGTACCAGGAATGGAACCCAGGGGTGCTTAAGCACTAAGCCACATTCCCAACCCTATTTGTTTATTTATTTATTTATATAAAGGGTCTTGTTAAGTTATCTAGGGCCTGGCTAAATTGCTGAGGTTGGCTTTGAACTTGGAATCCCCCTGCCTCAGCCTGCCAAGCAATTGGGATTACAACTGTGCACAACTATACCAGGCTTGTTGAGGGTTTTGTTATGAAAATATGTTGTATTTTGCAAAAAGATTTTTCTGCATATATTGAAATGCTTCTCAGATTTTTATCCTTTATTCTGTTAATGTGGCAACACATTTACTGATTTGCATATATTGACCTCTCCTTGCATCCTTAATCATGGTATGTGATTTTTATAATGTGCTGTTGAATTTCAATTCAATTTCAAATAATTCAATTTGTAGAGACTGATTTTATGGCCCACAATAAGTCCTATATGTTCATTGCACTTCTTTTCTACAGAAATATTTATATCAAACACTTTTCGGACTTTCCCAACCTCCACTGTGGGTTTTATATGATATGCACTGCATGTACCATACAATATTCCCCTAATTGGGAAAATGTGTATATAAAATATGTGGTTCCAGGGATTTGGGATAAGAAATTCTTGGTTATATTATCATCCTTGTGCTCCAGAATATGTTTATATTGTTTTTAGATTATCATTAATACAAAAACACATATTTAAAAAATTCTTGGAAAAATTTGCAGACTCTGATGAATATTTCCATAGATCATAGGATCTGTGGTTCCCAGCTAAAAAATTTAGCTATGACAAATTTATGAGGGTAGTGTTAAGTTTTCTTTGGTTTTAGTTGCTTTTCAAAGACCTCCTTTGAAATGCTAAATGATCTGATAGGCAGGTTTGGTTGGCACTTTTACTTCAGATTCTGTTGGATAGGATGAGAATTGTCAGAGGTAATTATTTTATAGCTAAAAAAATACTTGGGTTCATTCTGGCAAAATCATACATGCATGCAATTTAATTTGCTCCATTTCAATCCCTTGTCCCCCACTTTTCCACCCCTATTCCTGCCTCCTTTCTTTACTGGTCTTTTTTTCAATTATTTATTTATTTATTTATTTATTCATTTATTTGGTACTGGGGATTGAACTCAGGGACACCTGGCCACTGAGCCGCATCCCCAGTCCTATTTTGTATTTTATTTAGAGACAGGGTCTCACTGAGTTGCTTAGGGCCTTGCTAAGTTGCTGAGGCTGGCTTTGAACTCGCAATCCTCCTGCCTCAGCTTCCCAAGTGCTGGGATTGCAGGCGTGAGACACCGCGCCTGGCTTCACTTATTTATTTTTGATTGGTGCTTTGTACATTATACATAAAGGTGAAATTCACTGTGGTGTATTTATCAAAGGTAATTTTGCTGGTCTTCTGTGATGATTACTAAAGTTTCCAAGGATATCTCTAAGGAGAGAGAGAAGGTGAACAGTTAAAGGCAAATATCAATCTTATTCTAGATCATAGTTATCTTGCTTATTGAAATCCTATGTCTACTGAAACTAAAAAAAATTCTTATTAAAACCAAGAAAGTCAGTAATTTTAGAAGAAATTCTTACTAACATTATTCCCAAATCTCTGATAATTGCCCAGTGGTCAAAAAAATCACATATAAGTGTCTTATAACTGTAAATCTTAACCCAAACTTAAATACATAATACCAATATTTATAAAAATTTTTGTTGAGTGGAAATGATGAATCAAAAGGGTCTGTATTGAGCAGAATAAAGGGGGAAAGCCTCAAGACTAGCTAGTGGGAGTTAAATTAATAAATTCCACAGATACTGTGGAGGTCAGCCAAACCTTTGGGCTGGAGAATGACAATGCAGGGAGAGAAAACAGGTGAAACTGTGACATGATTTCTGTTCTTTTAACACAAGAATTTGGGAAACCAAGAGACCCCTAGGAAACTGAGTAGGTGTTATCAATGCTGAAGGAACAAGTACTTTATACATTTTCCACTTCTGGTTGCCCATGAACTAAGACTCTTTCCTTAGTTCAACAACATTACAGAAAAACTAGTATGCTAAAAAGGAGGGCAGTGATTGGGGGTAGAGGAGTAGATCATCCGATTGGCTCCATCTTGACCAAATTTTAAGCAAGAGGTTGGATTTGATATCATCAAAAGGAAGATTAGTAAAAGTTACTTTTAACTGAGTCCTGCTGATGTGTTACTTCCCTCTGGGATCTGGGTGGACTCCATGGTAAATAATAAAAGTGATGTGGTTATGAGTTAAAGTTGAATGGCATGATCTGCTTTGGATTCCTGTTTATGAGGTAAAGTCCAGGAAGCAACTTAGAACTGGGTACAGACAAATGCCAAATTTCCTGGAGCACCTAGAAGGTTGTTGTCAGTGCCTCTATTATTGGAATGCCCATCTCCAACATCGGCATGGTACACAGAAAGTCAACAGACCCTGCACAGCATTCTTGACTAGGTATTCATTTTTTCACTTTTCTTTGATCTAGATTTTTTATAAAAAACAACAAAGAGATCAGAGCTTTCCAAGAACAAGTTACTAAATCCTATGCTTAGTCATGAATGTGACTTAGAAATCTTTTTCTGATTCTCCTTCCATTTAAAATTTAAGAAACATGCTTGTTGGTATGCCTTAGTCTCCTCCATATATGGAATCAATGTCTGAGGCAGAATGCAGGTTTGGTTAAGTAAAGGGTAGGTATGCATAGCATGCTTTGAAGAGGGAAAAATGCAGAGCCAGTTGAACTGTTGGCAGTCATGAGTTGAATTCATAAGCTCCGTGAGAATTAAGCTGTGCATGATTATGCTCTACACTGACTACTCTTGGTTGCATGAAGTGACCACTTCTAGTAAAAGCAAAATTCAGCTACCCAAACTGAGCTGTGCACCTGACTGCTCTGGAAATTGGTCCATATTTTCTTTTCCTTCAAAAACCTAGAGCCTGCTGGCCAGGTAAAATAATAGAACATATGGTCTTTATTTAGTTTTTTTGTGCTCACCGCCAAGAATAAGAGGAGGGTGAAGAGTGAAGATCTCTCGGCTGTCTCCAATGCTTTCCTTTAATCTTACTTTATTTGCTAAGAGCTAATAAAAAAAATCTGAAGTGCTTAGGTCTCAAGTGTTGCTTTTCTTCTAGGCATTAGTATTTGATTTGTTTCTTGGCTTAAACCCCCCTGACCCTTTTTACCTTCAAATATGCCATTGTGAACAAACATATCTTTCAATGATGTGTGCATTCTCCTTTCTCAGGTCTACTTTTCAGCTTCTAAATGTGGATGTCTTTTCCCACTTCTATTTGAATCACTGTTACTTTAAACTACAATTATACTGGATTTATAAAAGTAAAATAATTTAATTGTAAAAGCAAAATTCATGAACAATTTTGAAAAAGAGGAGAAAGTCTTTTATAAAATTACTGCCCAATTGCAATAGCTTTTGATTTATTCTCTTTGAATATGTGTAGCATTTTGCATACCAATGGTCAGAATGTTCTCAGAATTCTGCTCCAAATGTATTTCACCCATTATCCTATCAGTATGATTCCATGTTTGCCAACTCTGCTTTGTAATTATTAGGTTGGATGTTCCACTGAGTGACATTGCCTCAATTTCCTGAACCATCCTTCTATCAATGGGACAACATAGCCTTAAATGCCTTTAAAGCTATGTTAACACCAACAGGAGTCTTTTTTTTTCATTACTGGAAATGGAACTCAGGGGCACTTAATCACTGAGCCACATCCCCAGCCCCTTTTTACCTTTTATTTAGAGACAAGTTCTCCCAGAGTTGCTCAAGGCCTCCCTAAGTTGCTGAAGCTGGCTTTGAATTTGCGATCTTCTTGCCTCAGCCTCTTGAGCTGTTGGGATTATAGGCATGTGCCACCATGCCCAGCTTTCCAACAGGAGCTATGTAAAGTCATCAAACCAGCACAAAATTAACATGTAAGGGCTAATAATGAGAGAGGTTTGAATATGAAAATGACAAGTTATATAAACTTTGTGGCAGATAACCCAACAAAAACAATTCTCCTTGGTAATTTCCAAGCATCGAGTTTTAAATTAGGGAAGTGGGCATAGATATGACTATAATATTGGCATTCTTTAAAAAAAGTATTACTAATATAATCATCCACACTCTTGATATCACATCTTTGCTCCAAATATTTTCTGTAATCTATCCTTCTAACTATAATTCTTGATATACCAAACTCCTGTGTCAAACTAATTATCTTCATATCGAAACCTTTAATATTTGTACAATTTACCTCATCTCCTTATCAATTTCATAAATTGATAAAAGTAGGCCCAAATCTTCACCATGTCAGCTTAGGACTTGACTTGCTTAACAAGACTCCTAAGGTCAAGAAATAAAATTAAAAATCAATAAATGGGATGGATTCAAACTAGAAAGCTACTTCTCAGCAAAAGAAACAATCAATAATGTGAAGACAGAGTCTACAGAATGGGAGAAAATCATTACCACCTGCACCTCAGATAGAGCACTAAATCTCCAGGATATATAAAGAACTCAAAAACCTTAATACCAAAAAAAAAAAAAAGAAAAATCAATAAATGGGCTAAGGAACTGAACAGACATTTCAAAGAACAAGAAATACAATTGATCAACAAATATATGAAAAAATATTCAACATCTCTAGCAATTGGAGAAATGCAAATCAAAACTACTCTAAATATCATCTCACTCTAGTCAAAATGGTAATTGTCAAGAATGCAATCAATAATAAAGGCTGGCAAGGATGTGGGGGGAAAGGTACACTCTTGCATTGCTGCTGGGAGTGCAAAATGGTGCAGCCACTCTGGAAAGCAGTGTGGAGATTCCTCAGAAAACTTGGAATGGAACCAGCATTTGACCCAGCTATCCCACTCCTTGGCCTATACCCAAAGGACTTAAAATCAGATTACTACAGTGATGCAGCCACATCAATGTTCATAGCAGCTCAACTCACAATAGCTGAACTATGGATCCAACCTAGATGTCTTTCAACAGATGGATGGATAAAGAAAATATGGTAGATAAACACAATGTAATATTACTCAGCCTTAAAGAAGAATGACTGGAGCTGGAGAATATCATGCTAAGTGAAATAAGCCAAACCCAAAACACCAAAGGCTGAATGTTTTCTCTGATAAGTTGATGCTGATCCATAATGGGGGAGGGAGGGAATAATGGAGGAACTTTGTATTGGGCAGAGGGGAGTGAGGGGAAGGGGGTGTGGGCACGGGAAGGATGGTGCAATGAGATGGACATTATTACCCAAAATTCATGTATGATTACACTACTGGTGTGACTCTGTACCATGTACAGCCAGAGGGATGAGAAGTTGTGCTCCATTTGGGTACAATATCTCAAAATGCATTCTACTGCTATGTATAACTAATTAGAACAAATTTTAAAAAACCTTTAATATTTGTACAATTTACCTTATCTCCTTATCTATTTCATAATTAATAAATTACATAATTTATCTTCTTATCAATTACATAATGAAAACCTTTTAAGTACAGTCCCTCATTTTAACATTTACACATTCTGATATTTTATTTGTAGTGAACTAAAGTTTGAATTTACAATGTGTGAATGTTAGAATGAGGGACTGTGCTTAAAATTAGCATACAACAGTGACACAGCCACATTCATGTTTATAGCAGCTCAACTCACAATAGACAAGCTATGGAAACAACCTGGGTGTCCTTCAATGAATGAATGGATAAAGAAAATGTGGCATATATACCAAATGGAATATTACTCAGTCATAAAAAAGAATGAAATCATGGTGTTTGCTGGTAAATGGATGGAACTGGAAAATATCATGCTAACTGAAATAAGCCAATCCCCAAAATTCAAAGGCCAAATGTTCTTTCTGATTTGTGGATGCTAACTACAAACAAGGGAGGTTGGGAGAGGAATAATAGAAATCCCTTGGATTAGACAAAGGGAAAGGAAGAGAATAAAGGGGGCGGGGAATAGGAAAGACAGTAGAATTAATTGGACATAACTTTCCTAGTCTTGTATTTGTGTACACCACCAGGGTAACTCCACATCATGTAGAACCACAAGAGTGGGAACCTAAATAGAATAATTTATTCTTTATGTATGTATATTCTGCCCAAATATATTCTACTGTCATGTATAATTAAAAATAAATATTAAAAATATAAAAAAATTAAAGTTTGAATTTCTCTTCTAAAAGGTTTGTGTTTAACTGCAGACATGAAAAATTGAGAATAAAAGCTTAATAAATCTGACTACCTCTTTATTATCAAGCCTAGTCACCTTGTTTTCCTTTGTGAATTAATGTACTGCCTCTTTTTAAATTTTGGGCTTCTTAGACTGGATATCAATAAACTTATTTTACTAATACCCCAAACCCTTGTAACTTTATCAGGTGCTCAGTTTTTATATCACTGAAAATGACTTGACTTTGCTTCTCTTTAGAATGTGAGTTAACTGGGTTTAAAATCCTGTTAGCATTTACCCTCAACTGTTTTGAGATCATTAATCTGTTATCTTTTGCCATCTATTTCCAATTATGAAGCCATGTGCTTAGAGTCTAATCAACAAAATTAGACTCTCTCCTTTGTCTCTCTGGCAGCTTTTCATATCCTTTGTATGTTACCTTCCATGCCCTGTAGTTTCACTACCATGTGTTGGGTGTGGATTTATTTCCATTGATCATACTTGGTAAGTGGGTCATTGTTTTACATTGAGGACTTAAGTCTTCTTTTAACTTAGATATTTTTCAGCAATTAGGATGTTGTTTCCTCCATTCTCAGTTCTCCATTTCTCTTGACACCACTTCAACTGAGTCCATGGCAGGCATGGGGGTGCTTGGAGCACCTCCTTACAGCCTGTCTGGGGTGGAAGTCTAGGCTCTGCACTCTACCTTTGCTGACATGGTGGAAGGTGCAGCTGCAGATGTGTGTGTGTGTGTGTGTGTGTGTGTGTGTGTGTGTGGTTTTGGCTTGAGTGAAGGGTTTAGTATCATCAGTTTACCTTTTTCCTAGTCTTTTGGTGAGAGAGAACTGACTTTTCTTGGGAATTTTTGTCCATGCCTATTGGCATTTCCAGGTATCTAGTCTGAAATACATGATGCTAAAAGAAACCATTTGGTCCTGAAAGCTATAGCTGATCTACCTTCTTTTCCCCACTGTTCATAGGCTTGTGATGCTTGTTTTATGTATAATGTTCAGGGGTTTTAGTGGTATTAGCTGTAGAAATAGGAAAACTATGTCTACTCCAACTTTCTGGAAGCACAGCCTACGTATTTTTCAAGTGCTTATCAGATTTCTCTATAAAATTACTTTTAAGTGGCAAGAACTTTAATAATATATTTATCCATATTTGGGCTAGTTCCTAGAATTAGATTTCTTCACTTGTTTTTATCAATATTTTTGTTGGTGCATTATAGTTATGTAATCATGGGATTTGTTTTTACATATTCTTATATGCACACAATAGAAAAACAGAATTTGGCCAATAACACTCTCCAACACTTCCCCCTCCCTCCCTCTTCACTTGACTTTGCATTTTGGTTTGTAAGCTCATTTTGAGAGATTTTGTGTGCACTTTCCCCCTCTCACCTCCACACCATCACCTTACCCCATCTCTTAAAGATTACCAATCTCTTGCTGATCATTTTGTTTCCTTTTCTGAACACTAGGAATCAAATTTATAACCAGGTTTAAAATGTATTTCACCGGGCACGGTGGCGCACTCCTGTAATCCCAGCACTTGGGAGGCTGAGGCAGGAGGATTGCGAGTTCAAAGCCAGCCTCAGCAACTTAGTGAGGCCCTAAGCAACTCAGTGAGACCCTGTCTCTAAATAAAATACAAAATAGGGCTGGGGATGTGGCTCAGTGGTTGAGTACCCCTGAGTTCAATTCCCAGTACAAATAAATAAAATAAAATAAAATAAAATAAAATAAAATAAAATAAAATAAAATAAAATGTATTTCATGGTACTTTCATTTTAAAGTGAGCTAGAATTATCACAGATCTGGATCTCAAGTCATTTGGTGATTTGATTAATCTTTTAGTGAATCAAACACATCTGAGTCTAGCAATAAGTGGCAGCAGGTTTTTCATCCCGTTTTCATTAGTGGGGAAAGAGGAGACCCCACCTCAGCCCTAGATTTAAGCAGTGAATTTGTCCCAAGGCATGGAGATAGAGAATCACAGGGTATCTTAGACTTTACTTTGCAGAAGCCCAATTCTCAGATCCACATTTCGAGAGACCACTGTCTTCACCTCTGCTAATGTTTTCACCCTTCTATTATATCTCTGGATCACAGACATATTTACTCTCATCATGAGTTCTTTCTTTTTTTTAAAATCATTTTGGTCTCTCTTTGCTGCATTGGTAGTAGAAACTGTACACCAAACCTTGAACTTCCTGGGTCATCTTGATTGAAAATCTAAACTTTCTGATCATCTTTTGGGAAACATATAGGGAAATGGCTTATATAAGATAACAAACTACAAAACTTAAAATTAGCTGATATGAAGTTAATTTCAGAACCAGTTTTTAGGTAACATAATCTATTTAGTAGCCATTTTGGTACATAATTATATAGTTCTCTTATATCCCCCTTCACCTCAACTCATCATCCATATATGGGTAGACCATAACTTTGTGTTAAATTGTTTTTGAGCATTATTGGGTAAATATGAGCCAAATGTGTATTTTAATTAAACTAACTTTCTTATAGACCTCTCAAATCCACTTTAAGATGTTGCAAGTACCCCCTACCACTTTCAACCTTCTGTAAGTTCAATATGTGCAAGGAACATGAGCTCTGAACTGGGGAGAAATAGTTATCAGATTAAAAAAAACTGGCTGGGTTATGGAAGCTGAGCTTTTTAGCTGATTGGAATGGTGCACATTGCCATGGTTTTGCAGATCAAGTGATGTATTAGTGGCTCCTTTGGCCAAAATGTAGGCAACAATGGAGAGATAGTAAGTGGGATGTGGTTTTGTGTCCTATCTACTTGGCATTCCTATAAGATAGGAAGATTCCAGCAACAGGGAGTGAAAGATAATCTGGACTGATTGGGCATCTCACTTTAGGGTTTTTCTAGAACAGAATCTGAGAAAATGCCTCAAATGGAGTTGTTTTGTGAGGTGATACTTAAAAGTAGAAAGAGGAAATGAGAACATTGAGACAGGGAAGAGAGAAAAAGCCAGGAAAGAGTAAATTATTCAGTTACTAAATAGTCTGAAAAAGCCACAAAAGAATGCATTATTTCCCACACCTTGGAAGGCTGAGGCAGAAGGATCATGAGTTCAAAGCCAGCCTCAGCAACTTAGCAAGGCCATAAGCAACTTAGGGAGACCCTGTCTCAAAATAAAAAATAAAAAACATATGCTGATTTTAAGTCCTACAGTAACACAGCCACATCAGTGTTTATAGCAGCTCAATTCACAATAACTAGATTGTGGAACCAACCTAGATGCCCTTCAACAAATGAATGGATAAAGTGTGAGATATATATATATATATACACACACACACAATGGAATATTATTCAGCCATAAAGAAGAATAATATTATGGCATTTGCAGATAAATAGATGGAATTGGAGAGTATCATGCTAAGTGAAATAAGCCAATCCCAAAAAACCAAAGGCTGAATTTTTCCCCTGATATGTGAATGATGATATATAATCAGGTTGGGGGGGTCAGAGGTGAGAGAAGAATGGAGGAACTTTAGATTACGCTGAGGGAAATGAGAGGGAGGAGGGAGTGGGGGTACGAAAAATGGTGGAATGAGACAAACATTACCCTATATACACGTGTGATTACATGAATGGTATGAATCCACATTGTGCACAACCATAGAAATGAAAAGCTGTACCCCATTTGTGTACAATGAATCAAAATGCAGTCTGCAAAAATAAAAAAAAATTTTAAAAAGAACTAAAAAAAAAAAGTGCTAGGATGTAGCTCACTGGGTAAGCATCCCTGGGTTCAATTTCTGGTGGAAACAAGAAGGAAGGAAAGAAGGAAGGAAGGAGGGAAGGAAGGAAGGAAGGAAGGAAGGAAGGAAGGAAGGAAGGAAGGGAGGGAGGGAGGGAGGAAGGAAGGAAGGAAGGAAGGAAGGAAGGAAGGAAAGGGAAGGGAAGGGAAGGGAGGGGAAGGGAAGAAGGGAAGGGAAGGGAAGGGAAGGGAAGGGAAGGGAAGGGAAGGGAAGGAATTATCCAGTTGGTAAATACTGTGGGCAACTGGGACTCAAGCTCAGTGAGGGAGGACCTTCCAGAGAACTACTAGAAGAGATCTCAAAATAGTCACATTAAACTGGGTGCAGTGGCGCACACCTGTAATTCCAGTGGCTCAGGAGGCTAAGACAGGAGAATCACAAGTTCAAATCCAGCCTCAGCAATTTTTCAAGGCCTTAAGCAATTCAGAGAGACACTGTCTCTTAATAAAACATAAAAAGGGCTGGAAATATGACTCAGTGTTTAAGTGCCCCTGGGTTCAATTCCCAGAACTTTAAAAAGAAACAAAAAACTTGTCACATTAAATTAAATGGGAGTTTATCAATTTACCCTCATTGGCTGGGTAACCCCTGGGTCATTAACACTCCCCCATGCTTCAGGGCAATGTCTATTCAAGGCCTACAATGTTTTCCTCTGCTTTGGAGAAAGCCCTGAATATTTAAGCAAGGAGATACTGATACTGAGATATGGCACGTTGACAGGAAGCATGGATTATCCATCTCCGCTGCATGGAGATCAGATAGGCAAAGGACACACAGTGAAAGATACCATGAGTGTCTGCTACCTGGGGGTGGTGGAAGGTGCTGATACAAGTAACCAAACAGAAAAGTACTTGCCTAGCTCAAGGGGTTCAGAGTCGAGTGGTTCAAGTAGAGATCCTCCAAAAAGCCCCAAGAAAGGCCCACATGATAAAATAAACCTTAAATATCTTCCAGGCTTGGAGAACATGAAACCAGCTCAGAAGGGACCAAGTCCATTCCTCTCCTTTTCCTTTCCCACTCCCTCTCATGCTCAGACCCTTGAGTGATCAGGGTCACATGCTGGAGGATTGGGGAAGAGGAGAAATTCAAGTTCATGCTTCCTTTTTCATCGGAGGCTTCAAGGTTGGGAGAGAGATGAAGTATTGCCTTTAAACTGGGTTTACAGTTTTTATTTAGATATTGGTTTGGACACTGATTTGTGAACTGAGGCTTTGGAACTGTCTGTAATCATAAGAACTAAATATCACCTAAGAATGAATAGAAAAAAATTCACGTCAGAGTAGGGACAATTTTACTCTTCCAAACGTTCTATCAGGAATGTAAACAGTAATAAATAAAGTTGCATTTTTATTGTAGCATTGGTTGTCCTTATTTGACCTACATGTATTTTCTTTTCCTCCTGGGAGACATATTTTCCAAAATAAAAAAGGCAGTGAAGGAGATGGCAGACCAAAAGTTTGGCTTGAGGTTATAAGAATGAATCCAAACTTTTAACCAATGTTCCTAAGGCTAATTTTGGTCCTAAGTCCTCTCAGCCCTCTTAGTCATGTGACCTCTCTTCCTCAAATTCTTGACTCCAGCCACAGGGAGATTCCTTCCCTTCCTGGAGAGCACTATGGTGTAGTTGCAACTCCAGCCCTCCCCTATTTCTTTCACTCCTTTTTAAAAATTTTGTGCTGGGGATTGATCCCTGGGGCACTTTACCACTGAGCTATATCCACAACCTCCTTGTTTTAATTTTTAATTTTGAAACAGGACTGCTAAGTTGCTGAGGCTGACCTTGAACTTGAGATCCTCCTATCTCCCAAGTTGCTGGAACCATAGATGTGTACATGGTACCACACCTGACTTTCTCATCTCTTTTTATGATCACCTGACTACTTATAATTCACTAGGTGTCCACTTATTACTGTCATATTGACTTGTTCATTTTGTAGTGCACTCTCTGCCCAAACCCATTACCACAATCTCTGTAAGAAATAGTTTGTCTGGTTCACTCCTGTATCCCCCAAATCTAGGACAGTGTCTGGTATACTGTGGAAACTTACTGTCCAAAGGATTTGTTATATATTTACATAAAATGTCTAAGAAATGTACACATATTAAGATATAGATTTTTATAAATGAACTTCATAAAAAGGAACAAACTTACAAAATATTGAATTTTCCTAGAAAATTAGGATTTATGCTTCCTATATAGCCTGTGTCCCTTAACCAGTAGCATAACTTTGTGTCTTGTTAGAAATCCAACTTGGTGGCATGGCACCCCACCCCACTCTACCTCCCAACTCAGAAACTTTGGTGGAGAAGCCTAACATCTGTGTTTCACAAGCCCTTTAGGGCATGATCAAGTTTGAGAAACACTGCTCTAATATTTGAAATGCCCCTCCCTGCAAAGTGCTTAAGTCGTATTTGGGAGGAGATGGTATATCTATTAAACATCCCTGAATATTGAGAACCATATGATCTCCTTGATTTCATTCAAGTTGACCATCCAAGTAAAGACTGTCCAACACAGTCCATTACAAGAGGACTAAGCTGGAAAGGATTACAACTGCACACTACTGTCAACATCTACAAACAGTCTCCAGGTGTGTGCATCTGGTATGCCTGGCTAGGAAATCACAGGATTACTTGCTTCATTTAGTTCTGCATTTTAACGGTCTGACATTTTAAACTGCATGGCTGGATTTTTAATCAGATGGGCCGGTTTCTTTACCTATGTTGGCATGACAATGTACTTTGTGGGAGAGTTGAATTAGCAAAGGTGTTAAGCCATAGATTTGGCCAAGGGGAGAGGAAGTGACACTTGAAATGTATGGTTTATCCATATGGGACTTGAGATCAAAACCTTTGGTTGGACAAAGACTATGAAGAGTCATATAGAAATCTTCCAGAACCTTCAGGGAGTGTTTGCTGATACTTTCACCCAAAGAAGTTGCATATTCTTGAGTCCCTATCAAGTTCAGATAGAAGTCTTGTATCTTGATTCAAACTGTTTTGTCCATGAGGGTCACCAGCTGTACCAACAGAAAGACCCAAGACAAAGGAGGAAAAATAAGTTTTTCAATGTAGTCAAACAAAACAAAACAAACAAACAAAAACCACACACACACAACAAGAAACAAGAAGTGCCAAATAAAGGGACAAAATAGTGAAAACTTTTCAGTTTAGATTAACAGAAAATAAATAATAAATAATAAATGAAAATCCTAGACACTATATAGGGGAGGAAGGAAGAGAAAAGAGTAACAATGACCACTGCCTTAGTTGCCAAAGGCTGTCTAATTATTCTCTAGAATAACCTTGTTCAAAAGGAAATTACTAGCCACATCAGGCTATTGAAATTAAACTCAATTCAAATTACACAAAATTAAAACTTTACTGCATACATCACACAAGCCAAATTTCAATTGCTCAATGACCACATGTGGGTACCATATTGAAGAGGTAGATATTTGAACATTCTCAACATAGAAAGTTCTATTGGACACTACTGCTCTAGAATTTACTCTAACATCAAACTTGTTCATTTCTCTATCCTTTCAGGGATACTTAAATTCACAGAATATGGAAAATCAAAAGGTTAATGGCCAGGGATATAATTTTACCTTGTTGATGTATTTGATTCCCTCCTGAAAGTCAGTGAAAATGTGGCCTGATTTATCTACACATCTCTTAAGCATACATTCAACACAATTTGACATAACAAATGTTAACGGGGATAGCTGCTCAGGGAAGACACTGCCCTGAGAACCACCTGAAGAGTAAAGATTCACAGAATGTAATTGCCATTATTCAGACTATCTTGACAGAGGCTGTAAGACCAGGACATAACTATAATGTGACATAAGAAAAAATAGGTGCATTGGGAGAGGTATGAATTAAGGCATGGATCTCCAGTGTTGCTGTATACATAACTGCATTGTTAAAATACAGATGTCCATCCCCATCCCCAACACGCATATTTATTGGCTCTGAAATAAGCTTCTAGCATCAGTTACGCACCTCCTTCATGGAGGCATGTGCCTGCAAGTTGGCTGTTGAGAATAAAGAGACAGAGAAGTATTGGTGAATGAGTATTAATGTGGAGGTCAAGAGAGGGAGGATATATAAATCAGCTCTGATAAATATTTCTCTCTCTCTCTCTCTCTCTCTCTCTCCCTCTCTCTGCGTGTGTGTGTGTGTGTGTGTGTGTGTGTGTGTGTGTTTGTACTGGATATTAAACCCAGTGACGCGTTACCACAGAACTACCCCAGTCCTTTTTATATGTTTTATTTTTGAGACAGGATCTGCTAAGTTGCTTAGGGTCTTACTAAATTGCTGGGATTGGCCTTGAATTTGTGCCTCCTGCCTCAGCCTCCTGAGTTGCTGGGATTACAGGTATGTGCCACCATACCCAACCCATTCATGTGTTAATTAAACCACTTTGAAAACTTAGTTAGTGACTCTTCTCAAAATAGGTGATTATGATTCATTTTTTGAATCTTCAAATGACAAAAGAACAATTTAAATCATTGAGTAGGAAAACTCAGCTGGTAAGATCTAAATGGAATTAACAGGGAAACCAAATCCTAAAGTGATCTGAAGTGGGCCTTAAGCCAAATTAGAAAACAATATAGACAATTTTGGGGGGACAGATGAGACATCTGTTATAATTTTTAAGCAATTAGTTAATATAGGTGGATCAGCAATCATTAAAGGAAGATCACATTTTTATAGCTAGAATAACTTTGAAATAAGGAAGAACATTCCCACAGATGCAATATATAAAGCTGACAATAGCTGACAAAATTATGTCCCAAGATGCTGTACTTATCAGATGACAAAACACCAATAGTGGGAAACACTGAGTAACTTTCTGAGCATATGGGCAACAGATGTCTCCTATTTCACCCCTTGGCAAGTGGCTATTTGACTTGGACCAGTGTGATAGACACCACTCCTGTGGTTGGGCAAAACCAGAGAAATCAACATTAAGTTTGTAGTTGATTTTGATAACATCATTATGTAGAAACCATTTAAGTATTAAAATTTCAACTTCTTCATAATCATCCTGGATTTCTTTTTTTGTTCACCATTCCAGGATATTGCAAATCAGGCTTCTTTTCTCCTCTCCAATACCCTTCTTCCCTTCCTTTCTTCCTACCTTCCTTCCTTCCTTCAAATTTTTTCTGTATTTTCAGATTGGCAATAAGGGGGCTTGCTATTTCTTAATTGGGTAAAGTAGGTAAAGAACAAGTATGTCAGCTCACTCAAGGTTGTCCTAATTTCCTTTATTTGAACATGTCCCTTCACCACCAACAGAATGCCTTCTCTAATGACAAACAATTTCCTGCTGTACCAGATTCCAAGACTTTAATCCTTGTGAAGGACCATGCAAATGTTAGATTGGTAAATTTTCTAAGGAATTTTTATTGAGTTTCATTGGATGTGCAGGCTAAAATGCAATTTCTGGCTTTTATTACACACTAAAAGTCTGTGTTTCAACTAACTCAGCAATGAAAACTTTGGGTGCAATATATAGCAGATGGGAGGCAAGACCATCATATAAGATCATGTTTTGTACCAGATTGGTGACACTTGTTTCTAAAATTATGATTTGTTTTGAAGAAACTGGAGTGCTTTATTCCCCATTCAACTGTGTGAGCCCACTGAGAAGACAGCATGGGTTACTTCTTGATGCCCTTTTATGCTCTTCGTATGTGGTAGTTGTCCAATATAGATAGAAAATAATTCAACCATATCATAGGGCATATCAATATGAGATAAGGACTTGGGGTTTCCCCTCTTGCCAATCTTTCAGTTAAGTCAAATCAACATAGACATCTCAGCCGGGCAGACTATGAGCCTGGTATTTCTGATTTCAATTGTTTTGTTAGTGAATACATAAAGAGCAGTTTCCTGATATTGTCATATGACAGAGAAGGACATTTAAACAAATAATGATATTTGCAGCAAAAGAACCATGATCTCATGTTTTGATTCCAATCTTATAAACACTTGAAAGTAGCTTTATAGGTGTCTTGGGCTAATTCTGAGAGAGCATATAGTTTTTGTGCAGTCATTGGAAAGAAAACACAGTATCCTGTTCCAATAAAAGTTTCAGACATGGCAGTAAATCAGGCTCGCCTTTCAGAATGCAACATTAGGCCATGAGTTTGGACATAACATTTGGTAATATCATTGAGACACTGTAGGCAATTGCCATAACCCACATGCTTCCACAGTTCCAAGCAGCTTTATGTGAAATCCAGAACAAGACAATGGCATGAAGCTTCTTACCTGTTATAGAGGAGACCACAGAGATAGACTATAAGTAATGCATTAATAAGATTAGCCTTTGCCTTGATGTTGAGGGAATAGCTTTTATGAAAGTTCATAAAATATCTTCAAATCTCCACTGAAAAGTTTGCAATGATGGGGAAAGTTCTTTATTTTACTCAGCTTAACTTAAATCAGTGAGATTGTAAAAATGTGCATTAACATAATTTTAATTGCACCATATCTTTCTCTTATTAATGACAATGTAGTCAGCAATAGTGAGGATAATTGACCTCAAAAAGTGACCTTTCATAATTTGGCTTACATTCTTAGCTTGTATTTAAATGAGAAAATCTTACTTTCAACATTCTTTTGGCTTTGGGGCTATTTCAATGTTTCACAAACTATGATTCCAGAATAGCTACACCAAATTTGGTCATCCATGAAGCGGTGGTATAAGTTAGAGAAATATTGGTCTCCAGATTTCTTTGGAGAACAAATTCAGATTTAATGTTGGCAATACCTCATATTTCTTGGGAGAAATATGCTATAGTGAATTCACCTATAGAGATACTCAAGAAAATAAATGTACCCATTTATGAGTCTCTCATTTACTGCATAGTCCCATTACTTTAGATTCTGATGATCTTGGATTATACGGGGCTATTTCAACACTTAATTTTCATAGTTTCTTGAGACTTCCAACAAAACAAATACACTCTACAGGTGCAAATAACTGAATCTTATAGCATAGGTATAAATATCTTTAAAATTCAGCACATTTCTCTATTTGCTTTGCACACAGTTGTCCAGTGAATATTTTCTGAAAAGAATGAATAGTTCTATAAATATTTCTCCATATCAGTCAGCCAAAATATGTTAAGACCAGACTGTGACTTGGATCATTTTCAAACATACTTCCAATTGTAAAATGCAGTTTAACCCACTCAGCATTTTTAGTTCTCTGGAGTCTCTCTGATCCCCAGGTCTAAGTTCTCTCACAGACCAGCCCAGCTCCCATGAATGGTCAGTAAAGTGATTGTGTCAGGCTCACTTCACTTGGTGATCCCATTCTCCAAGCCAAGTGAATATGTACTCTTCTGTCCCTCGCCCCCCAAGTAGTTAGCACTCTCCTCTCCCATGGAGATGACTTCGTGCTCCTTACAAAGATCCTTCTCCAGAACAAAAGATTGAAGTTTGTACTAGTTTTCAGAGTCAATTAGTTTTTATTTTCGTTGGGAGGATTTGAGGAATTCTGGTTTAATATTTGGAACAGCATTTCATACCTTCCTAGCTGCTATTTTGGCTCTGATCTTGCTCCTGGTTCTTACAACTGAATTTCTTTGTTCCCAGAATGGTAGCCTTCTAGCTTATCTTCTGAGTTCAAACTGTATCCTGGTAATGAGAATCAGCTCAGCATCCTTAGGATTGTACCATCTTCCTCCATCCTAGGTTCTCTTCAATGATGAAGAAATATTCCCTTATAGCCCACCATCTTGGGGATGGACCTGCCAGAAATATGCTGCTTGCCTGCTGCTGGGATTGCTAAAGTCCCCATTGACTTCTGCATTTTTTGCTGACATGCTCTTCCCATTTGTCATATACTCCACTGGATCTCCTAACCTCTGTTTTCTGTAGTCACATGACTGGTTACTCTTATTTATCTCCCTGTTAGTTTACATCCTCTAAGCAGATGCCAAAACAGAAAGAAGTGTGTATGAATTTCATTAGGGGACATGCCTGTATAAAAAGAACTAGGATGGAAAATGGAGAAGGCTGCAAGAGTATTCAGTTGTAATATATATTGTTTTCCATTGAAGGAGAAAAGAGACTGTAGAGCTCTAGACATCATTAAGTTGTAAGAATGTATAAGAAAACCATCAGGGCAACTCAGCCACATTCACCCCCCAAAAGGGATACC
Organism: Glaucomys volans; assembly: GCA_020662805.1. NCBI lineage: Eukaryota > Metazoa > Chordata > Mammalia > Rodentia > Sciuridae > Glaucomys > Glaucomys volans. The sequence continues at coordinate 68,906 of JAJEJO010005337.1, read as the reverse complement.
ATGTGTTTCAGGGACAGGCCAGTCTTAGAATTCTCCCATCACACTTAGTCATTGTTGGGGAGCATCCTGCAGTGAGGGGTGGGGTTGGGGGGTGGATTGTGTAAACCCAGTAATGGATTCCAGAGTAGATGGGTCTTCAGGCAGTTAACAGTCATGCCCCCTGTAGTAGCAGGTCTGACAGGTGCATGCACATGGCTTTTACAACTTGCCAAGCTGGACTTTCTTCCAGCATGCAAATCTGAATCTGTACCTCCAAAAGGTAGCCTTGGCCTTCAAATGTGCTGTTTTTACCTCCAGATTACAGTCTCTCACTATCCAACTGAAGTCAACAGACTGCCAGATCAGGTCTTATCATGAGTAAGCTTTCCTGTGTGAATTTCCTCCTGACATTTCCCAGGAAATTTCTATGTATTCCTAAAACCCAAATTCTAGGAAAAATTAGTTGAGACATCCAGGAAATGAGAAAAACTATAATAATTGTCCTTTGAAAATTAAAACTGGAAATTAACATAGGGACGTAAGTGATTTGATAGAAGTTTACTTTGTATCCATTGATACAAAGTAAAAAATAAGAGCAGGAAATTCAGATCACAGAATCAAACATCAAGGTTGGCATTTCTGGAACTAAGACAAAAGCACAAAAATCTGGTGGTGAGCTAACCAGTTGGCCTTACTTGCAGCTGTTTCTATGTTACATATGTGTTAATTAAAAATAAAATGAATCTTTATATGTTTAAATGCCTAGTATACTTTATACAATCACATGCTTGATGTCCCAAGAAAGAAATTTTCAAAGCAATCCAAGTCCTTCAGTTGGTGCTATGATATGAATATGATTTGTTCCCACCAAAACTCATGTTGAGGCTTGGTCCCCAGTGGAAGTTTTGGGAAGAACTGGGACCTTTAACAGATTAATACTTTTCTTCAAGGAGTCCGTTATTGTTCTCATGGCATTGGCTTGGTTAACATGAAAGTAGATTATTTGAAGGCAAGCCTGACATTTTCCCTTGGTCTCTCTTGCACATGTGCTCTTTTCCCTTCCACTTTTTTTTTACCATGAGTTGATACAACATGAGGTTCTTACCAGAGTTCAACTAGATGCCAGTGCCATATTTTTGAATTTCTATAAGTGTGAGCTAAATAGACCTCTATTGTTTATAAATAACATCCAGTCTCAGGTATTTTGTTATAGTAATACAAAAATGACTATTGATTGGCATTTTCCAGATGTACCTGTAAGTAGCTATGTCAGTCTTATTAGGAGATCTGAATGTGAGGTTATCCAGACAACACTCAATAATATTTACCAGTATTTCCCAGGGTTTGAATATTTGTTATAGGCCACGATTCCTGCTAAATAATACTAAAATTCCTTATTTGTTAAATAATTTTAACATCATAGTAATTGATAAAGACTATGAAGAATGGTAAAAGTATTTTGAGAATAACGTAGAAAATTTCCAAGAATTTTAATTCTTATTCTGAGCCCTGAAGATTGGAAATACTTTGAGATCAAGCCTGGCAATTCTCCAGGATTAGAGAAATGACCATAACTAAAATGACCATGGTAATTTCTCCTTTATCCAATCAGAGTTCAATCCCTTTAGCCAATCACAACTTTGATCTCAATGATCTCTGAACCCAATGTAACTTCCCAGTCATAATAAGGAAAATAATGTAGGCATCAATTATGAATCTTCCCTACTTAAGCACAGTTTGAAATCATTTGTCCTTTACAAGGGTTGGCAACAACATGACTACGAAAAGAGATACTACAATAAAAAAAGAAAAAAAATACACATTACTTAGGCCATGATATTATTGTGGAATTCTTAGAAAACTGACCCTTGATACTATATCATCTCTCAAAATATCTATTCCTAATTCTATACCAGAGTTTTCATCTGCTCAGGCTGCCATAACAAAATAGCATAGATGTGGTGGTTTAAAAACAGACACTTATTTTCTCACAGTTGGGAAGGATGGGAAGTCTAACATCAGTGTGTTGGTTGAATTGGTTTCTAGTCAGTCTCTCTTCCTATCTTGCTGATGACCAGCTTCAGACTGTGTCTTTACATAGTAGAGAGACAGCAAACTTTTTTTTGCCTCCTCTTATGTCATTAATCATATCATGAGGGCCTCATGACCTCATCTAACCCTACTTATCCCCAAGGGACCCATTAAATACCATCATATTGGAGGTTAAGGATTCAACATGTAAATTTGGGGGAGCACAAATATTCACTCCATAACATCCAGCATGGTGCTCCTGAGACTATAACAACCTCATGGAAAAAGAGCCCAGTTAGGGAAGGGCAACTGGAGAGTATCTACCTCTTTTCCATGGTGCTCCTTATTCCTCTGCAAGTAACAGACCCTTAGTGCCCTCATGGGGTCTCCATCTGGGATTTGGGGAGCAAGAGAAGAGGGGAGGCACACTCCCATGTTGTGAGGACAGACCACATGCAAGGAATTCCCAAGCAGCATGAACTTTCACCCTTCCTACATCCCTGCTAGGAACTTCTCCATCGTTTCAAAAAAGAGGGACAACTGGAGTTCAACCAGTTTCAATAATTCACATGCCATGTTTCAAATAAAGTAAGGATTAGATTTAGTTTTTAAAATATATAATTTATATACCATAAAATCTACCCTTTTATTCATTTCAGTGGTTTTTAACATATTCTCAAGATTGTGCAACCATACCTACTGTCTAATTACAAAACATTTAAATCATCTCCAAAAGAAACCTCATACCCATTAGCAGTCACTCCACATTTGCCCCTTCCCCCAGCCACTGGCAATCACTGATCCACTTTCTGTCTCTATGAATTGCCTATTTTGAACATTTCATGTAAATGGAGTCATGTAATATGTGGTCTTTGGGTCTGGCTTATTCACTTGGTATATTTCCAAAGTTCGTCCATGTTGCATATGAATCACTATTCCTGTTTTTAGATGAATAGTATTCCATTATATGAGTATTGCACAGCTTTTGTATATATTCAGCAATATATGGACTTTTGGGTTGTTTCTACCATTTTGCCTCTAAAGAATAATACTATTATGAACATTTATATACAAATTTTTGTTATCAACATGTTTTGTTTTTCTTGGATACAGACACCTAGGAATGAAATTGCTGGGTCATATATCTAATTCTTTGAGTAACTCCATGTCTTTGAGGAGCTCTATGTCTTTTTGAGGAACTGCCAATAGGCCTAGTTTTGAATCAAAGCCTCCTTCTCAGCACATCAGTTATCAAAACTCTTCGTACTTTGTTGAACATTCGAAGCATCTGGGGACCTTAAAAATATTCTGAAGCTCAGGTGTCTTTCCTCAAGGTATTCCAAAATAAGTGGTGTAAAGTAGAGCTCAAGGATTTTTATTCAAAGCTCTGAGTTAATTCCACAGGGAGCCAAAGGTGAGAACCATCTCATTTTGTTCTATGCATTCTAGGTCTGTGCACCTTTTGGTTGAAATCAGTCTCCCTGCTGTTGATAAAAAGAAATAATCAGCTAAACCAGTCTGTGGGTATGTTTTCCCTGTCTTGGTCACATCCTATTTTAAGAGTAAAGATGAATAACTCCCTGACAGAGAATTAAATTTGCCTTTAAAGTATGGTAAGGCCAGTCTCTTGGTACCTTGTGTAAATACATAGAGGTAAGTCTCATTCTCTCCATTCTCTCCATTCCCTTCCCTTCCCTTCCCTTCCCTTCCCTTCCCTTCCCTTCCCTCCTCCTCCTCCCCTCCCCCACCTTTTCCTCCTCCTCCTGGGTATTGAATCTAGGGGAACCTTACCACTGAACTCCTTCCCAAGTCGTTTTTATTTATTTTTTATTTTGAGACAGCATCTCACTAAGTTGTTGAGGCTGGCCTTGAACCTGTGATCCTCATGTCTCAGCCTCTCCAGTAGCTGGGACTACAGGCAGGCACAGCCATGATTCTCATCCCCTTTATTCACATATCACCATGTCATTATTGTAAGACATTGTTTTCTATTAACTTCATAACAACTCACTTAAGTAGTGATAGTTATGATCATAATTTTATAGATAAAATCATCATTGAAGTTCAGAGAGTTCGAGCATCATGCCAAAGGTCCTCAAGAGATGAGGCTGGGATTCAAACAGAGCATCTAACTCCAGAGTCCTCAGTCTTAATCGATCTGTGATATTGACTGTGTTCTAATAAACAGCTTTCTATGGTTTGGATAAGATTTAGGTGAGGTTCATGTATTAGAAGCTCAGTCTCTACTGTGGGGCTGATGGATCTGATGGAACCTTTAAGAGATAGGTCCTAATGACAGGTCTCCAGGTCCTTGGGAGTGATTCCTTAGAAGGGATACTGGTCTCCTAGAGTTAATTTTTACAAGAGCAAGTTGGTGTCAAAGTCTGAACCTGATCCCTGAATCTTTCTCTGGTTTTTCTTATTTGGTGATGTGATTTCTTCCAGCCACCATGAGGTCCTAATCAGAGCTGACCTGATGTTGGTGTTATGCCCTTAAACACTCAGATCTGTGAGCTAAATAAACATCTTTCCTTTTATAAAGTTAGCCTGCTTCAGGTATTTTGTTATAGTAATACAAAATTAACTAATACACAACTTCAACAATGATGGACAATATCTCTTCATCTGAATTTTTATTAAAATTTCACCAAGCACAATACTGTATATGGCTAAAACCAAGATAAAACATTATGTGAAAAATGAAAAAAATTGACATTTGTCCAAAGGCACCAAGAAAATGAATATATTTCAGATGCTCTGGATTTCAAACTTATATTTGGAACCTGACTCTAGAACACAGACGTATTTTCTCTGTGCTCATTAAAGATATACTTATCGTTTCTTTTCTGCTCTGAGAATGGGAATTCTGATAATGCATCATACATGATAACATCTCCTCCTAGGAGTCTATGAGGAGTTTTGAAGTTTGAAAATCTTGCTAAAACTTTACTAGCACAGTGTAGCTTGGACTGCCGTCTCCTTCTACCAACCAAACAGTATCAGTTTCAAGACCATCTCTCAGTAGCCTCTGGTTTTATTTAATTTGCTGCACTTGGAATTCGATAAGTTTCTGGCTAGCTTTCACATTCTTTTGCATCCTTGTGATTCACATATTATCTTTCAGCTTTCAGTTCTTCAAATCTTCTAGTTACTCCTGAAGAAAAGCTACTTTAGTGTTTTATCAATCTAATGCCTCAAAAACATAGAGTCAAACACAGGGATATAATCTTATTCAGAAAAGTCATCATGGTCCAGAAACTCCTCAATGTCTGACATTTTGTGAGGTCCAGTTTTGTGCATGGGATCAGTAGGGACATACAGATGACAGAGTTTTCCTGCTCTAAAGGAGCTCACATTTTTGTGGGATGGGCAGACAACTGGTAATCACAAAATAATGTAAACATTCCAACAGAGGTTCAGTATGTGGTGCTGACTAAGCCCATGACTGAGACAGCTTACACTTGTCGCACAGGCCAATGGAGACATTTTACTGGAGGCTGTGGGACATGATAAGTAAAGAAGAGGGACAGCAACATTCCAGGAGGCAAGAGAGCATCCTTAAATCATCAGCTGAGAGAGTGGTTGGGGTTTGAGCATTGTGAGATACAGAATGAAGATACATAAAAATGGCTGATCCTTATATAGTCCTACTGCAAGCCATTCTGAGTTCTTTCTGCTTAATAACACCTGTTAATATTTCCAACTCTGGGGAGGTAGGAATTACTACTTACTCATTTTAGAGATGAAGGAACTAAGACAGAGTGCCCATAAAGAATGAAACTAGGGATTCAAATCCAGTTAGCCTGGAACAAAATTCCACAGTTTAATTCTACCAAGCTGAGGTAGAGAGCATGCATCAGATCATGAAGGACTGGCAGTTAATTCCATTCATTTGTTCATTAATTCATTCAACTCATATTCACTGAATGCTACTATATGCCAGGCCTGATGATAGGCTTGAGGACAAATTGCCTTGAATATACCCTCAAGGCAATGGTATGGACAGGGAAATAGTCTGCCATTTGATTAAGATATAAATAGAATAATAAAACATAGGCTCTGCCTTTTGGTTGCTCCAGAGTCTAACAGGAGGGAATATTGTAAGAACATGAAATATTCCTGCAAATAAATTCATTCAAAATCATGGAAAGAAAACTCATGATGATGAGGCTCAGCATCGGACCCAATAAGTGTAAATCTCATAATGCATACTTGGGCAAAGATTGGTAAGGAATGGTGTGTTGCACAAAGAAGAGAAAGGAATGCAGTCCAAAAATAGTTGGTATCAATGTAAAAGGAATGCAAATTAATATAAACAGAGCTGGAGAGTAAGGCAAACATGCTGGGCAAGATAATGGTACCTGAAGCACTATTAATGTCACTTGGGTCTCTATCCAAACCCATCATGGATTCACTTGGGGTTTCTGAGGATGTTGTCAATGCATATTACCACCTGGAGGCCTGATTTAATAAGTTCTCTGGTTGACCAAGAGAGGCACTGACCTAAAGAAATATAATTGTGAATTGTTCTGTGAATGGACCCAATTCATATATTCTGGCTTCAAATGATAACAACTTCAGTAGACTGGGCACAAAACACATGATCTCATTAGCTCCCAACAGACTGACTTACCCATAAATGAACCCCCTTCAATTCCCCCTGACTCCTCCAAAACTTGCCAGTGATAGGAGAGAGGAAACTACAAGTCTTAGAATTCTTTCCTCTTAAAAGAATACTTTCCAAGACTCCTTCTTGAACCTAAGCTGGGACAACACTTTGGGAAACTCTTTCCAAAGTAGATTTTTCTGCTTGACCAAAGGTATAATTTTTCCTCCAGGAAGTTAAGGCACCTCATGCTGGTGTAATCGAGTTTCCCTGGGAAGAAGCTGCTGCCCCCTGGGTGGCCACTGCTGCTGAGAAATTAAACACAGATGTTTGGCAGGTCGCCTCCCCATGCATCCACTCTTTGTATTTTTCCTCTTAGAGAAATGGGAATGGATTTAGGATGTCCTTAATGCTGGGCTCACATACTTACCCACAATATGTCCATGCAATTTATTGTTATACAAGCCCCAGAAACTAACTGGTCATCCAGAGAATCCTTCAGTCACCGTGATCTTCTTTATCCCCTCTCTTAGGCACTATCCCAGGCAATGGGCATAGCAGTCTTACTTGAAGAATTGTCACAAAAAAACTCACAAATGTGTGAAATGTAGATTTTTAAGGCAGCATTTTTATTATTTTGGAAAACAAATATTAATGAATTTAGCCTTTTATATGAAGGGGAAAAAAAGGAACAAGTTTGCTTTCCCAATATGATGCCATTAGGCAAGGATGATGGATATTAATTTCTAGTGTATTCTATTATTAATAATAATTATTAATTCTTTATTATAATTAATTATAAGTGGGAAAAGGAATAGGCTAAATTTTTAAAAACTCCTCTTTACCAACATCCTACTATTTCTTCTCTTAAAATCATTTACTCCAGTTCCCCTCTGGCTCCTACATTCTTTATTTCTGTTCATTTACAACAAATCTTTTTAAAAAGAATTGTCTGTACTCCTCGAGGCCAGTTTCTCTTTCCCCATGTATTTTTGGCAATTTCAATTGCTTTATCTTGTGATAAAATCCATTTACATGAAAACCTCCCCAACACAAAAACATTTGCTCTGTTTCTACACTAAATCTCATTTTCTTGCCAGTCTTCCACTCTAACTTTAGAACCCTGTTCTAGTCAGCTGTGCATTAATTCAAGCTGACTTCCTCTACTAGCTCATCACTACATTCTTCCTTAAACAGGCCAATAAAATCATGGCAAAGCACTGTCTACAACCTCATTCTGCAGCACAAATATTAATCTATTGTCTGCTTTTATTTGCAAGCAGCATTATTTCCTAATATCAACAAGCCTGTCTGAATCTGGTACTATGCCAAAAAAAATTGTGACACACAGTTAAAATACTGTGTTTCCACACATTTTACTCAGGACTGGTAAATAAAGTGTGTGTGCATGTGTGTGCTGTGTACCCTGTAAGTACACAGATGTCACTCATTCATCTTACACTTCTGTAATTGTGCTCACCTAATGTGTTGCTTCCCTAAATGATAATTGTAGGCTAGGGTGATAGATTGATTTGCAAGTGTATTCACCCTCCAATGGTAAACCATGCCAACAACTTTTGAGTAATTATGGGGTCGGGAGGAGAATAAGTCAAAGCGTTAAAATCAGCTTCAAAACATAGAAGTATTTCTCCCATTATCTGTCCTTCTCCAAATACTGCCACATTTCTCTACTTCCTTTGACAGCAGGAATCCTTGCAAAGTAACATCTCTACTTCCTGTTTCCGGTTTCCCACCTCCCAATCTCTTGAACCTCCTCTCTTCAAGTTGTTCCAGCCACTATTCACCCACACTGTTGTAATGAAGGTTTATTATCACACCCACATTACTAAATCCAAGGTCAATGCTCAGCCGTCATCATATGTGGCTCATTAGCAACAATTTACAAAGCTCATTGCTGTACTCCATGAAATGCTTTCTAAACTTGGCTGCCAGCATACCACACCACCCTCTTTTTCTTCTGTCCTTCTGGCTGCTGCTTCTCAGGTTCCTCTCCCTGAATTCCTTTCTTTTTTATTAGTTAAAAAAGAACTCTAAATAAATAGAAGGAAGACCACAGAGTAGAGGAAAGGAAATGGGGAGAAAAAAGGGAAGAGTAAGAAGTACTGGGGAATGAAGTGGAGCAAATTATACTCCATGCATGTATGATTATGTCAAAATGAACCCCACTATTATGTATAACTATAAGGCACTAATAAATCATAACATTTTTGTTCAATGTTTAATTGTAATAATGGCATTGTGGTTTATTTTCTAAAGTCTTCATTTGTCAGATACACATGCCTAAGAGTTTATAGGTGAGATAATAAGATGTTTGAGATTGGATGTTTTTGGGGGGTTGATTTTAATTGAAAAATATATATTGTATATAATGTAATGTTTTGTAATAATGTATACATTATGGAATGGCTAAATTGAGCAAATAAATATATGTTTTACCGAAAACATTGAGATGACATTTACACAACATAAAATGAAAAAGTGAACAATTACATAGTATTTAATAAATTCACAATAATGTGTAATCACCAATTAGGTCTAGTTTCAAAACATTTTCCTCACCCAGAAGGATACCCCATACCTATAGAGAAGTCACCATTCTCTGTTCTTCTTTCCACCTAGTGCTGGTTAGCACTAATTTGCTTTCTGTTTCTATGGATTTAACTATTCTGGACATTTCATATAAACAGAATCATACAATATGTGATCTTTTGTGCTCAACTTCTTTTACTTAGCATGATTTTGAGGTCTACCCCCATTGTAGCATCTGTCATTACTTCATTCCTTTATGGCTGAATAATCGCCTATTGTATGGGTAGACCACAATCTCTTTCATCTATTGTTGAAAATTTGAGTCATTTACATCTTCTGGCCATTCATTGTGTCTCTGATCTTTTAATACCAGCAGCCCAGGGCTCAGTCCTCCCAACTCTTTTCTCTTATTTCGTTTCCACATTATTCTAGTAGATATTTTCCAGTCACATAATTTTATGTAAGACCTGTATGCTATTTATCTCCACCTCAGATCTCTCCTCCAAAATCTACATTCATTTATAACTGCTTTCTTGACATTTATTGGTGGGGTCCAATAAGCATGTCAAATGCAACATGTCCAAAATGGTGCCTTTTATTTCTGAAACAGTGTCTTGCTATGTTGCCAAGGTTGGTCTTGAACTCCAGCTCAACTGATCCTCCCATCTCAGATTCCTGCATAGCTGGGACTACACATACATGCTGCCAGGCCCAGTTTCAAAGGGGTATTTTTTATATTCTCCTCTCCCCTGCTATTTGCTGCCAGTCCTGCTCCTGCCTGTCTTCCCCATCTCTGTTAATGACAATCTCCATCCATCCGTATGCTTTGGCCAAAGAACTTGGAGACATTCTTGACTTGTCCCATGTTCACATCTGATCCTGCAGCAAATCCTGTTCTTGTCATCTCTGCTTTGACCACCCAGTTCCAAACTACTGTGGCTCTCTTCTGGTTTATCACAATGCTCCCTGACTGGTTTCTCTGCTTGTGTCAAGGTCAGGTTATATAACATAAAAAGAAAACACACACATGTACACCCCAAATCAACTCTCTGGGATTAGTTTTTTGGGGAATTTTTGTTGGTCTGTTTGTTTTACAAATTGTTATCCTGCATCTGATTATTTAAGGCTTCTTAGACAAAAGCATCATGACTTTCCAGGCTAAGTTTAAGTCTATCTATTGTCAGTGTTAAGAACATTCTCAACTGAAATAAGTATGGAAGAAATAACCTTGATTTATACATTTTCAAATGTGATTGTTTTCTGAATTTATTTTTCTTGCTTCCAACTCTTATGGGAAAAAAAACAACAAAAATTAAGTTCTTTAGGTTCACTCCCAGGGAAAGAAGCAAGTTCTTCTTTGTGCAATTTTGATATTAATCAACCTCTATCTTTTCCAATATATTAACTAATTCTTGCTTCCCATTTCCCTGTTCAGCTTCTTTTATTCCATGTATATGAAACAGTTCCATGCTGCCTAAATATTTTAAAGGGCAGTAAATTAACTCTATTCAACCTCAAGTCACAAATAGAGGTCAACATAGAACCACTGAGAACTTAAAACTGGGGTTCAGTTAGCATCAAGCTATTTTTCTTGTCAAATGTATAATTTTTATACCATTATTATTTTCAAGAAAGTAAAATTTATGATGTAATATCATTGCCAACTTATCTTGCCATACAGCAGTGATTTTTCAACTGGAGGCGTTTTGTTTCCTGGAGGACCTTTGGCAATATCTGTACACATATTTTGGTTGTCACAATAGTGGTGTGGTAATATTGGCATCTACTGAGTCAAGGCCAGGGATGATGCTAACCATTCTACAGAGCACAGGACAGCCCCATAATAAAGAATTACCTGGCCCCACATGTCAAGGGTGTCATGTTTGAGAAACTACAATAATGTTAAAATGTTTACCATTCTGTGGGACCATAGGGCATAAGTCCAATGTTAAAAGTTTTAAATTTTATGAGAACAGCTTTTCATTTTTAGACTTTGGGTGCCTTTCATTAGAGACACAGCTTTTATAATTTCATTTCAGAAAATATTATATAAATTAACATACGTCATCTTTAATGTCACCAACATAGCACTAAACTGACTTCTGGAATTCAGTAACTAATTTTCTCAAACATTGCTCTGGTACCAAACACATGCCTGGAAGTTGAATAGAAAAGCATGAAGCTGCTGGGTTGTGGTGATACATGCCTGTAATCCCAGGACTTGGGAGACTGAGGCAGGAGGATCACAAATTTGAAGCTAGCCTCAACAACTTAGCAAGACCCTGTCTCAATAAATAAATAAATAAATACATTTAATTCATTTTTAAAAAATTAACAAAAGCAAAGTGCACTTCACTTAGAGGTATGGACTGCATTTGGTGATTTATGAACTTCAATTCAAAATGTGCTTGTAATTAAAGTTTCTGGATAGTTTTTTAAATGTCTATTTATCAGCCTGACATAGTATTCAAATCCTTTTTTGTGTTCATTAAGGTCCTAAAATTTCCATAAGTAAAGCTGATGTGAATAGACTTAGACTGTTTTTATTTCAAAAAGTTTGAATCAATCTCTCTCTCAGCTTCTTTTACATGTGTAGGTATAGGTATAAATATAGGTATAGGTATAAATTTGTAACCAATGGGGCCATATAAAAATTGGAAATCCCACATATTTGTGTTCTCTACTTTAAGAGATTAACTAAAACATTAACTTCCCAGAACGTGAATTCTTGAAGTGCTGTAAAGAATATCTAGTGCAACCACTCCCTTCTTATTACAAATGAGGAAACAGGGCCTCCCAGAGGACAGGAGACTTTTCCAAGGCCGTAGAACTGGTTAGTGGCCAATCCTGGACAAAAGCTCTGCTCTTCTGTTGGAATATTCTGGGATTTTTCCAACTGACTAATCTTTCTTTGCTCAACTTGTTTGGAACCAAACTTTCCAAGACTGCTGTGTAAAGTGTTGGCTAATTTATTGAGAGTCTATAAACTTGGTATAAGTCCCTGAGCAAGCTATTTATTTCCTTCCTTTTGTCTGAAATGCAAATCCTTCTACTAAGCAAACAGCCCAGTGCTAAGTTGAAAAGAATTATATGGTAGACTTAATAAATGTAATTTATAATACATAATGCTTAATATATAATATCATGCAGTTAATGATTTTAGTCACAATGGTTTTTTGAAGAATTCTATTACTTTTGGTACAATTCTCTTTTCTTCCTAGAATATCAACATTGTTTGGTCCCAAATACAGTAAATAAACTATAAGAAGTGATATGTCAACATTTTTTTCTTTGGTACTAGGGATTGAACCCAGGGGCACTCCACCACTGAGCCACATCCCCAGCCCTATTTTGTATTTTGTTTAGAGACAGGGTCTCGCTGAGTTGCTTAGGGACTCGCCAAGTTGCTGAGGCTGGCTTTGAACTTGCGATCCTCCTGCCTCAGCCTCCCAAGCTGCTGGGATTACAGGTGTGGGCCACCCTGCCCAACTCGATATGTCAACATTTTTAATTTAGGCAGATATACTCACTAATTTACTTAACACGAATTTTAGTCAGAGAATACAATAATATGAAACAAGTCTCATGTATTCCCAAGTTTGTATAAACCTTAAGAATTTTGCTTTGCTTGAGAGATAAACAGGTTGATGGCTATTGACCACATATACCATATCCACATTTTGAAACATGATCAAATTTAACCTTAATGTTGCACCAAAAGTATATTTCCTTGTTCTAACCTTATTTACAAGTATATTTCGAATATAATGCAAACATGATACCTAAGGGGATGAAAAGTTGGTAAGGAAAATGGATCAGCAACAACAAAAAGAAACAACAAACTTTCATAACATTATTATATTTTAGGTACAAAATCTATTTATGTATTAATTTATTTAGTATCCATTTATCTAATTAATGGAATATTTTATCATTATGTGACTTTGGAGAGTGAATTGAAGCTAAGCAAAGAATGAATTTGAAAAACTGGGAATTTATTCTTAAAATCAAGTAGTCAAACACCCACTCCACTTACAATTCTATGAGTTACCTCTCCCTGTTCCCTAGTAGAAATAACTATTAGAACACTTAATTCCAGATATTCATTTTTCTTTTGATTATCTTTTTTCTATATTTTTCCTTGAGCTAGATACTGAAGTATTGTTACAGACACTTCAGAAATGCCTGGAGTCAGGCATGTGACTTTATTAGGAGAGTTGGCTAGAGCTTTTTGCAATGAAAACCAAATCTGTATTCAAATGGAAATGGAAATATTTCATCTTGAATTATCTTTACAAGATGATTCCAGCTCTTACATATGAAAATAGCAGTTGAGATTTTTATCTGTGAATTTCTCAGAAGCTCCATTTTCAGACTATGTGGTCTATTTTAAACACACCATATGGATTATGTACTCTAAGATCTACTCTCAACTTAAAAAAAAAACCTGTGCAAACACAAACCACCCAGCTCTAAAGTCCCAGCTGGCACTTCTGTTACCCATAAGTGCTCTTTTCTGTTTATGTTTCTTACACCCACATGTATATATGTTTGCAGTTGGAATCCTTCACCCTTGTCTCTTAAAAATTCCTTGAGCAACAAGGCAGCTGAAAATGTGACTTTGCTCCATACCTTGCTGCATTGAAAAGGCCAACACCACAGGCAGGAGGATGATGGGAGAATACGAGGTCCCAAATCTTCTCTTCCCCTTTTTTCCATCTGAATTTGCTTCTCTTATATTTCATTTCCTTGAGGTTTGACTCTCTGCTTTTGCTGATGCCATACAGTTTAGTGAACCACATTACCCAGAGATGTTTGCCTTGCTGGCTGTTAATAGAATCTCATGCAAAGGCTTCCATAGCTAAAATGAGACATCGAAAGTTCTTATAACATTTTATGCCCAGTGCTTTCCATGTTAATGTTCATTGTGATTATGTCAGTTGGGACAGTACAGTTCTTCTTTAATGTTATGGAACTCTTATTTTCCTCCTGAGTTTCCTACAGGATGAATATGCCACAGAACTCATTTGGAGAAATAATAATGTTGGCAGCTAAAAGAAACTTATCAAGATCTAATTCTATATCCCAGTGCAGGGGTCTCAAGTAGGATGTTCAGGCCTCGCAAATGACTGCCTTGAAGCTATTTTTAAATAAGTGGAGCCATTAGCATGTGTCAGGGCCCACCACACAAGTGGTTGCCAATTTCAGCTCTGATAATGGACTCCCCTGTGACATAGTCACATTGTCACACATCTAGGAGTGACAGCAATGATTTCAGGGATTACATGAGAGGCAATGCAGAAAGTAGATGGGTCTTTTAACTGTGTTTTTTAGGGTTTATAAATCACAAATAATACTTCTTTAGTCCTTTTTTTCTTCCATTATATGATAACTACCTTGAGAGTGGGGACAGGGTGTTCCCAGTTGTTGCTCTGGGCTTTAATGCAGGGTCTTCCACATTTGTATACTTAATGTTTACAGTGAATCAATGAACTGGTGATCATGAGATCTGGAGAGGCAGCTAAGTTTTCATATTTCTGCCTTCCTTTCTGCACTTCCAATCACCATTTTCACAAATGATCATGGGAATCTATAGATATGTGAACCAGAGAGAACATCCGGTCTGCTGCTTTCCCCAGTCTGAAAGCTGCCTAGATTAGATAAATAATAGACTCTCTTACTTTTATAAAGTACAATTAAAAGGCCTCAAGGCATCCTTACTACCCTGTTCCAGAGATGAAGGACAGACATTGCTAGGAAAATCAAGTTCAATCACAGCTTCCTCCTTGTGTAACCACCCAAGTCATTTGGAGGATGATGGCCATATTCCTAGATGTGTCAAGTCTAACCATAATTTACCCTAAACATTTTGACCCACACCAAAGAACAAGATTTTTCTTGATGTGTGACCAGAGGAAGGACATTCTCTGGAATCTAATTTCCATTACCATTTTAAGAAAATGCACATGAATTCATACATGCACATGTCTATGTATGTGTATGTATTTATATACATGTGGGTACATGTGCTATCATCATTTGTCTAATATAAGTTTAAGGCTTAAGCTGTTTCCATGTCCTCCATCTCCTATAAAGTTTGCACATTTAATTACCCATTGAACTGGATTCATACAGTTCCTGAAATGGTATCCACACCCGTTGTATCAGCTCCAAATTACTACCATTAGTTTGGGCCTTCTTTTTCTTTTACTTAGATTATGCCATAGGCTCAAACTCGTAGGGAGATTTCCAAATTCCCCATCCAGTATTGCATTTGTGTGGTACTTTATGACTACTAAAACGTCTTCTAAAATGGTATTTAATGTTCACAACAATTCTGTGAACTAGGTGCATATGAGGCCACAGTGAATAGTAGTGAACAAGTAGTTCAGAGTCCCATACCTTGTAATTCGTCAACAGATTATGCTTGTCTCCACCTCCTCCCTGCCCACCCCAATGGACCTTAGATATCTTTAAAAGTAAATTTTAAACTAATGTTAAGAGGGAATTTAAAGCAAGAAAAGATAAAGTTTGTCCTTATCATTAATAAATTCATAAATTTTCATTAATAAAGTTTTGACTATTAAAACAGAGTAACAAGTATCTACTGATTAAAATTAAATATATCCTACTTAAAACTAGTTCATTTCCATTGTGAAAAAAATTATCTTTTTTTGAATGGCATGTGAAAAAGCAATATTTTTTCTTGTTTGACATTTCCTAATTATTGGGATTTATTTGTAGGTCTTGCCATATACAACTATATGCTGGGTATATACACTGTTTCTATCCATGTTTTTCTCACTGCTTTGGATGACTTTTCCCAGTGCTCCAATTTACCAAACCCTGCCCAATCTCCAAGCCCCAGTTCATATGCCTTTTCCCTCCCTTACACTCCACCCTGGAGGTTGTTGTTTATAACTCCCTTAGGAGATTAATCAAATTCTAGCATAAATCTTGGCTATCTAGATACATATCTTCCATCCTTAGAGAATCATTCATTCATTCCCTGATTCAACAAATAAACTATCAGCATTGCTACCATGCCAAGCACTCTTCTGAGTTCTGGAAAAAGGAGGAGGAATAAGAAATAAATTCTGTGTCCAGAGTGCAATCTTGTGCAAGCAGTTGCTATCTTTGTTATGTCATATATATCAACAAATAGTGCTGCTGTGTCTGGTCCAGCAAACCTGACAGCAGACTCCAGTTTACAGAGTGCTGTTTACTCTACAGCCTTTCTAGGATAGCCTGAGACTGTAAATCCATCAGGAAAAAACCCTGCATTTCAACCTTGCATTCAGCATCTAATAGCTGACTGCACTTCAAATAGAATGGTGCTTCTGTTAAGAAAGAGGTATCCCTTACATGAGCCCAGCATTCCATGAAACAGTGAAAGAATGGGATGTTTAAACATGCCACTTCCCACTGGATTCCTCTTAATTAATTACGTAGCTCAGAGTAGTAACATTACTGGAGAAATCTGTCACAGTCAGAGTTCTTTTCCACTAATGAACTAATTAGAACTTCTTTTTCATATTTTAATTTATATATGAGAGTGAGTTAATTTTACAAAGTGCACTGATTCATTGGGGATGAGCAGTGTCCATGGCATCCTTGAACAGTTCAAAATGATTGAGTGCTTGATGCTAACTCTAATTATCAGTTTGTCATTTAAATAACCAACTCTTATGAGGTCCTCTTTCCACAGCCAGTGAAACCAGTGCAAATAAATTAATATTGAAACAAAGAAGAAAACTTTCAACAGATTCTGGAAATTACAAACTGCATCAATACTTTATGATGAAGTTCTTTCAAATAAGAATTTGAAACATTTTACAAATGACTACATAAATTCCAAATAAAAACAGGAAATTGAGACTATGGAATAAAGTAGATAGCAAACATACATTGACACATTAGATGGAACTAAATAATGTTTGACCCTAAGCTTCCTCTTGGCCAAAGCAAAAAAGTCCAATGCTTTGTAACTGAGATCTTGTTAGCAGAATGGACTACATATATGTGTTTTCTCCTTGGTTAACCTCCTCAGTTGAAGATTGTATGGTAGTTTTATTCATTTGTTATAGTGGATCTGCCTTTCAAGTGGAGGGCCAGGCCACTATATTAAATGTTACCAAGTTTCCACTGTAATTGAAGACAATATTATGTTCAGAGCTGATAACTGCAATGGCTGGCTTCCTTCTTGATTCCCTGTAATCCATTCATCTGAAAGGGTAAGAGTGATCTCTTACAGACATATATCAGAGCAGTTCTCTCACTCACCCTCCTCCCAAGACTTTCCATCACATTTAACATCAAGTCTAGACCCCTGTACCCTGACTCACATGTCCCGACAAGGTCTGGCTACTGTTTAAGCTCCCACCGACTTTAAACAAGGTGGTCACTTTTCTATTTCTGGAACACATCAAACTTATTTCCTTCTCCAGGTCTTAGCTCTTGCTCTTTCCTCTGCCTGGAAAGTTCTTCTCCTGATTTTTATATCTAACTGTCTCATTCACTCAGATTCAATGCAAATATTCAACTCAAGAAATACTCTCTTGATGACAGCACAACCAGTCTGCACATCACTTTTCATCCCATTACTGGTCATTCCTCACCACCCTTACCATGAGGTGATGCTGGTTCCTATCTTTGTTTGATTTTTTCTGTGTCATCACACTAGCACATAAACTCACATTGAAGAGATATGTATTTTGTTGCCCTTTCTCTTCCCCCAGAGTTGTATGACCCATGGTGGCAGTGAGCAAATCAATAAATAAAGTATATATTATGAATTGATTCTATTATAAAATGTATACAAGAAAGAAAAATGTAAACAGATCATAGCTAATTCCCTTACTGAATTATTTGGTTAATATTGATATAGTTTGAATCAACATATTCATTTAATGAAGGGGCTAATGAACTTTTTTTTTTCAGTGCTGGGGATTGAACCCAGGGCCCTATGCTTAGGAGGCAAGCATTCTACCAACTGAGCTATATCCCCAGCCCATTAATGAACTTTTTTTTTTTTGGTACTGGGAATTGAACCCAGGGGCACTCCACCACTGAGCCACATCACCAGCCCTATTTTGTATTTAGAAACAGGGTCTCACTGAGTTGCTTAGGGCCTCGCTAAGTTGCTGAGGCTGGCTTTGAACTTGCGATCCTCCTGCCTCAGCCTCCCAAGTGCTGGGATTACAGGCGTGCGCCACCATGCCCAGCTCCCAGCCCATTAAAGAACTTTTGATAAAGGGTTAAAGAGTAAATATTTTAGGCTCTGTGGGCCATGTGGTCTCTCTCAAATACTTAACTCTGTCATAGCACAAAGGTATGACCCACAATGTTTTGTAAACAAATAGATGTGTCTGTGTTTCAATAAAGCTTTATCTTTTTAAAAAGTCACCATCAGACTTGACCCTTAGACCATAGCTTACCAACTGCAAGTATAACATAAAGATCACAGGTTGTATCAGGAAAATGACAGTTGCTGTTAAAAGCAAAAACAAACATAAAAATTTGAGGTTAAAAAAAAATCTAGAACACCAGAGTAAAAATTTATGTCTAGAAAAACTTAAACCATGAGAATAAGAAAAGAAAACCAAACAACAGCAATGTCAATGGCCACATGATAGTTTAGCCATGCTCAACAAGTTTCACAACATGATTATGAAAAGGTGAACTTCTCTCTAGAAGATGCCGATGAGATCACATTTGGAAAAATGTAGACAGGTCCAGTCACTTCATTAAGGAGAAAATGAGGAAATGACCCCACCCTCTGCAATTGGAAAGCATCCATAGTCACTGGCCTGCATTCACAGGCACACAGCCAGAAAGAAGGCCTAGGAAGCCAACATTTAAAGAATGGTCGAAAAAGTCACAAGATATGTAACAGGGTGTGATAAATAAAGACTATAGAGAACACAGGAAGGTGTTGATGGAAGAATACTATACATACAATAGATAAAGATATACATATGGAGTAAACATATATATATGTTTGTATATGAACATATATATGTTTATTCCATGCAAAGATTTAAAAGTATGAATAAAATGAAATTCAGAAAATATGTATTTACTCCAAATTTTCCTACCAAAGTCTAGAATAAAACTATCAATACCTGTTCTTTTAAAGTCTCTTCCACTGATTCTGAAAAATGTTCCCCAAAATATAAGTATTTACATTTATTTAACATTCAATAGTTTCCAAGGTACATTTGGAAGAAAAAAATTTATTATTCTAATGTTGTAGATGAAGGGAAGTAAACTCAATTGGCTAGTAAGTGGTGGTAAAGAGCCCAGGGGAGAATAGTAGATATGAGATCAAATTCTGATTTGGATACTTACTAGCTAAAGAAAAAAAACTTTCTCTGAATATCTACATCTTCGTGGACTCAAAGAATGTTACACTTGGAGAATTTCTGGCTGTACATGGGATTTACCTGAAGTAGTTTTTAGAAAATGTAGCTATGCTTATACTCCACCATTAACCAATTAAATAAAGATTTCTGGGAGTAGAACTCAGATATCAGTATTTTAAAAATATTCTAAAGCACCAACAAATTTGAGAATCACTGATTTAGTACAGGGGTTGTAAGCATTTCTTGTAAATATTTTAGACTTTGCTGGCCATATGGCTTCTGTCGTACAGTTCAACTGTGCTGTTGCTTGGCAAAGCAGTCTTAGACAATATGTAAGCAAGTGGGCATGGCTATGTTCTAATGAAATTTTGTTTACAAATGCAGTCAACTGGCCAGATTTGGCTCAAGGGCCATGATTTGTGAACTCCTGATCAAGTAAAACCTTTTTGCTAAAAGAGAGACTTAGAGATGCTAAATAGATTGCCAAGGCTTCATTGTTCATCAATCATGAGGTCGAGGGTGAGATTCTACTCCTCTGCCCTCTGGTCTGCTGTGGTCCCATGCAGCTCCCACTCCTGGGAAGGGACTCTGGACATACTATGTTTTACTTTCCAGAAGCTTCAAAATTACTCCAGAAGAATGTATCAATCTTTGAGCTTCTGTTTTGAGATCAGCTCTTTCACTCACTAGCAGGGGAACCTGGCAGTTTCCTTAAGTCCTCTGAATCTGAGTGCCTTCAGTTAGAATCCAGAGATGAGATTCCCTGCAGAGAATTTCTTTGTGGACCAAGTGAGGAATAAATTACCTGTTGCTATACTAGGCACATAATAATTGTTCTATAAATATTCATTCCAGTAACTGTAGACTTTTCTTATTTTAAGATTCCTGTTTCTTACACTTGATGTTAAGATATTGAAAAAACTGTACCAGGAAAAGAAACACATTCTATCATGACTTAGAAAATCAGAAAGAGGAGTAGGGACACATTGCAAAAGGGATGGGAAGAAGGGTAAAGGCAATAGGTGAAGAAGGTCCCCCAAGAGATACTGATGATCACAGTTCTGTCCAACTTCATCACTGATCAATTGTCAATAGCCTTGATTTTGAATCATCTATCAGTATTCCAGAAGTTGAGATGAAATGAAGGGGGTGTGAAGATTATATATTTTTTTCAGTCAGAGATGTAAGAAATGGGATGTGGCTCCATTCACTCCATCCTCCTAAACCTGGTTGCTTGAATAGGAATTTAAATCTCATAATTCATTATTTTTCACTGAATAATAGACATGATGTTAGTCAAAGCATGAATTAAAGATTTAATTGACATGTTATTGATTTATACTGATATAGTGCATTTACTGACTTTTTAAATTATTCTAGGTGGACTATCAAACTACCTATCTTTCCACTCTAATATCTTAGTTCTTTCATCTGTTACTGAATAAAGAATGGATATGTGATCTTATTCTGGGCAATGAGAGATGAGAGGAAGTCAGGTAGGGTCTTCCAGTAAAGATTTTCTAATTCTTCTAAGAGGGCAATAGAGTGAACATCTCTCTTTCCTCTTGGTTTGGAAAGGACTGTGTCTATAGACAATGCCTAGAATAAGCACTTTACCTGAAATTAAACCAACAGCAAAGATGACCCCAGGCAAGTGTTATTGAAAAGCTGGATCCTTGTTGGTAACACGACACCAGGGAATCAACCATTCTGAGCATGCCCAACCTATAGATGTATTCTTATATGACCTAATACCTCTCTTCTTGTTTGAGTCATTTTGATTGAGAATGTCTTGAATCCAAAAGCAGGCTACCAAAACTTTTTATCTGATATCACCTCCTGGATGTACTTCTCTCCCATCTGTTTTAAAGTTTGTTTTCAAATTATTATTTCAAAGTACAAAAGCACATAGAGTAGCTGCACTGCTAAATTTGGTAACCTGATGCTTCACAAGGAATGCAAATAGTTCAACATTTCAAAGATTTTAGAAATGTCCTTTATTAACAAATTTCCACAGGCAACACTCACAGCTGGATAGCAGTATACTTAAAGATAATATCCATTAATTTTATGGGAAAGCAATGTCCTTGGAGTTCAGACCACTTAAATGCATACATTTTTGCCAATCTTATACACAACTCAGAAAATTTTGGCTTTAATCTGTCATTTCTAACTACAATCAAATATTCACCCAGAACAACCAAACAAATGAGAGAAACTTAACGTTAATGGCTTCAAAAATAATGTAGGTTATAAATTATTTCTTTTCACTTAGCATTTGAACTTCCTGTACTCATTCATCCTACAAATATTTATTGAGTTCATACTATGTGCTATGTGTAGAGAACATAGAAATAAAAAAGGCAAAATCAATCCCTTATGGAGATCAGTGTTTAGCAGCCCTCTTGTAGAATTTTCTGCAATGATGGAAATGTTCTATATTTGTACCATAGAATAAAGTACCTACTAGCTGCCTGTATCTAAAGTGCATTTAAGATGTGGCTGATGGATTGTATGATTTTATCAAAATCAATTCTACTATTATGTATAACTAAGAAAAAACAATAAAAAAATTAAAAAAGATGTGGTTGGTGAAATTTAGAGATAGAATTTTTAACTGAACTTAATTGCAGTGAAATTAAATATATTTATTTTTATTATTTACTTGTACCAATTTATGGGGTATAAGAATAATGCATAGTGATCAAATCAGAATAGTTAACATTTTCATCTCCTTAATCATTTAAAAACTTTTTGGTTACCATGCAATAATTGTACATATTTATGAGGTCTAATGCAATATTTCAAAACATGTACTGATAAAATCAGGGTAATTGACATTTCCATATCCCTATCATTACTTTATGTTTGGAGTCTTCTAACTCCCTCTCTTCTAGTTATTCATAGAATATTTAATAGTTTATCATAAATTATTAGTCACCCCACTGTGCTATAGAACACAAGAACTTTAAATTTAAATGTAAGTAGCCACATGTACCTACTGGCTACCATATTCAATAGCGTAAGTCTAGATGATAAAGCAAATAAGAAAATCAAAGATGATGACATACTGTGATCAGTTGTCATAAAAAGAAATGCATGTAGTTCTACAAAGCCTAAATCCAGGAAAATAACACCTGAGTAATTCAGCCTGGGGTGAGAGGGCAAGATATATCAAGAAGAGTAACTCTTGAAGAGAGTCCTAAAAGATGGGGAGAAGTTAATCATTGAATCTACTTTCTGTCTCTTTTTAAAATTTGTTTTATTTGTTCTAATTAGTTATACATGACAGTAGAATACATTTATACATTTTGATAGATCATATATAAATGGAGTATAATCTCTCATTTTTCTGATTGTACATGTTATAGGATCACATTGGTCATGAAATCATATAAGTACATGAGGTAATAATGTCTGTTTCACTCTACTATACTTCCTACCCCAGACCCCTTCCCCTCCCTTCACTCCCCTCTACCTAATCAAAAGTAACTCTGTCCTTCTCTAGCCCCGTCCCCCTTATTGTGAATTAGCATGGCATATCACAGAAAACAGTTGGCCTTTGTTTTTTTGGGTTTCATTTATTTCTCCAACTCCATTCATTTACCAGCAAATACTTTCTCTTTGATGTTAAAAATATTGTATTCGAGTAGTCTACCTTGTCGTGAAGTTAGCATACTCCATTTTCTCAATCTAACCATTTCCCATTTACTAGTTTACTTCACACATTTATTTCCTTTCATCAAGCATATTTATTGTATGGATATATTCAAATTGTCCTGAGTCACTCACTCCACATTTAATCCAGAAGGATTCATACCTAACATTTTAATGTTAAAAATGCAATGCAAAAATATGTGCCACTTTGAATTAGATATCTGTTTACTTGTTGCTAAATGCATAGTATTACTGAAATAATTTTGAGCCCACTCTATATCTATTTTCCTATCTATTCTAAACATAAGTTTTCAAATTACTACTCAAAGAACATATTGAAAAATTATATTTCCAGTTATATAAGCCATAAGTGTGTGGAGAATTGTTTTTTTCTTTCTGTCCCTTGTAGTTCACGGAAAGTCATTTCTGACACTTGCACTCTTTCTGAAGTCATGAGGCCCATTTGCCTCTGGATCAGAACAGAACATAGACCTCTGTGAATTGATTCTTGGTCCTGTCATACCCTCCTTGACCCCTAAGCACAACTTTCTATCTCTCCCCAGGGAGAGGAGAATAGCTGGGAACAGCTGTTGATGAGTACAGCAGACTAATAGGCCAGAAGTGAGGAGGACAGATGGGGTACTGCTGACAATAGATTGATCAGGTGCAAGCTTCATGAGTGGAAAGGCCAAGGGCAAGGATGAAGACAAAATTAGAAGTAGCCCTATCAATTTAGAAACACATGAAATGCTAAAAAGACAGAGCCAAGGGTTTAAAGTAGATGAATGGACAAATAGTGTAATCATTGGTGTAAAAATTGTGGAGAATGAGCTGACTTCTTTTAAAGGTAGGGTGGGGCTCTGTTCAATTTGAAAAGTTGTGGGCTATGAGAATGCAAATCTGGAGGTCAAGACACAAATTTCAAAGACCTCACTGACAGGGGCAAGACAAGAAGGTTAGCAAAACAGGATGAAAAAACAACATAGGAAGCAACCACACAGATGAACTGATACTCTTGGAAGTCTTGGAAGAAGTTGTGAGACCTGGATGAAGATACTGAATGAGACAAGTGAGGGAGGGGGGACCTGGACTTGTGTGGATGGGAAACTAGAGGCCTGTGATCCCCTGTGAACAATAGAGAATATGGTCTCAGGAGAGGAAGTATGCTGCAATGGCTAAGATGGCAATTTATGCCACCATTTAACCCATTTAGGAATTTTATCTCCACTACTTCTTGAGTGTGCCATGTTAGACAAATGACATCACCTTTCTGCACCTTAGTTTCCTTCTCTCTAAAATAGAAATAGCAAAAATGCCTTGTGCATTATTGTGAGAATGAACAGATTTAATGTATGTAATACATGGGAGGTGTAGAAGAAGGAAAATGACCATTCAGAGGGTGGAGATTTTAAAGAATGAACATCTTTGAGTGATAATGGTGTTAATAATAAGCATCAGAGGGGAGGTGAAGATGGAGACTATAATGATTTGGATGTGAGGTGTCTCCTAAAAGTTACTGTTAATGCAGGAATGTTCAGAGGTAAAGGGATTGGATTGTGAGAATTATAACCTAATCTGTCCATCCTACCTTTATTGGACTGACTGGGTGGTGACTGTGGGCAGGTGGGGGTGTGTCTGGAGAAGGTAGGTCACTTGGGCATGTCCTGGAAGGGTTGCATTTCCTGTAGTCTCTTTCTCCCCTCCCCTCTCTGCTTTGCACCCCCACAGCTTTCCTCCAATGGGTCCTTTCCCCATGTTATACTTCTTCACCTTGGACCCATGTGGAGGGAGGTGGCCATCTATGGTCTGAGACCTCTGAAACTGTGAGCCCCAAGTAAACTTTCCCTCCTCTAAAATTGTTCTTGTCCAATCTTTTGGTCAAAGTGATGTAAAATCTAGCTAAACTAGAGACCCACAGAGTTCTGGAAATAGAGGACAGACACATGTGTTGGGCATGTTCTCAACATGAATGTTGACACAAAGGAGACTGAAGATAAGCATGAGTGGGAGGAAATTATAAGTCTTTTCTAGTGGCATTTGAAATTTTATCAACATCAACATATATATTGATCTAGTAAGCCAGCTTCTTTTGTCGATAATGTATGTATCTTTGCCTCATTTTCTGTTTTCAATAACCCTGCCAAGTTATCATTTACCCCTCCTCACAAAAGAGAAATTGAAACCCAAGTGATTTGCACATGATGCCCAAGTTCCCCCACATACAACATGAGATAGGGGTCTTTAAGACCTGGACTTGTCTAACTATAGTTATATCAGTGGAGAAAAGTCGATGCAGGCAATACCTTGAAAGTCCACAATGGAGTAACTGCTGGGCTAAGATGGCAACATCAGGAGTAGCAAGGAATAATGCAGAAGAGATGAGTACCAGGCTGAAGGCTACTCAGTGTTGCTTTCTGTATTCACGAAACCTGAGAGAAACAAGTAGTTTCCATCCTTCCTTTTTGTTATTGCAGTTAACCATTGAACTGGGAAAGCCTTTTGTTTTGGGGGGAGAACAGCATTATCATTCAAATTGGCTTAAGTGTCTGACAATGTTTTAGGTATTCTTCTTATTTCCTAGCCTAAAAATTTATTCCCCATATAATACTTCCATATTCCTTTTGGAATGTGTAGCATGATACCCCTCTCTCCCTCCTAGCAACCTGTCTTCCATGATATATGCCATTTCATCCCTTTAGCAATCGGAAAATGAATTTCTGGAAGCCAGTCTCTTGGCAATTGATGCATTATTTTTTTCCATTAAAGAGAGTATCCATGCATTCAGTAAGAATTGCAGCTTTAAAGTGTTTGGTAATGATCTCTGGTTGCTTGTCAAGCAGCATTTCTGTCTGAACATGAAACTGTAACATTAATATGATTTGCAACCCGTCCACTGGGTTCCTAATTTCCTCCAGCAACACAGAGTGATTTTTCTTCATGCCTAAAATCCATTACAGGTGCTTACTGCATTTTGTCTCCTTTGGAGGTACATCTTCTAAGTCTGACACAGGAAAAAGTTAAAAATGTTCTTACCAAGTAATCCTTCGAACCCCACCATCTTTTAACTCTGATTTATTCCAAAGCTGAAAGTATTCATCACTAGCTGAGCTAAAATAAACTAACTCTTATGACATATAATTAAATTACTCACAGAAATAAAATCTAAGATTCCTACAGAGTGCTTTACATAAACAGCAGCAGAATAATTGACTTGAGGTAAAATATTTTGTTGAAAGACCAAAAAAGTCACCTGGAAAAGTTTGTTTCCCTAATCTCTGACATTGTTTAATTTTCTTCATAATAATTGTGGAAAATCATTTACTTTTATGTAAAATCCTCTTAGCTCTTCTTTGCCTTCCTTCTTTTTTTCTATCATTAGCAGAAACTGGGAATAAAAACTTTATAAAACATTTAGATTTTTAGCTAATTGATAGCCTTTCAAGATCAGGCTAAAAGAAATAGTGTGTGTGTGTGTGTGTGTGTGTGTGTGTGTGTGTCTATATCTATATCTATCTATATATATATACACTAGTAATAGTAATATATATACACACACACAAAGTATTCACGTCTAAGTTAAAAATCTCAGAAGGGATGTCATATTTCCATTTTGTTCATCTGAATTTCTATTTAGTTGGCCCAAGAACAGACTCAATTAGGCCAAAGACTTCCTAACCAGGGCACATTAATTTTGGAGAATAGTGATTTCTGGGCCCCTAATTAAACAGCCCTGAGGATTGACTGATGTCTCCCTCCCTCCCTCCCTCTCCCTCTCTCTGCAATCACTTTGTACTTTTGCCCATAAAGGAACTTGTAAGGATGACTTCAGTTCTGTTTACCTTGAAATTTGTCCTGTCTTTCTGTCACTTGAAATTCCAAAATGACACAGTCATTTTAGAAGTCAGAATTGCAGCATCCATACCATATGGAAAATTCCTAAGCCATCTTTTGAAGGGTTCACCACAACTTGCACAACAGGTCAACACAATGGTAATTCACAAGGCAATACAGTTCCTCTAAGGTTTTGTGGTATAATTTTCATATTTACTTCTAAGTTTGAGAAATGCTCTTAATCACTCCCTCTCCTTTTCTGTTGGACAATAATTTTTGAATTATCTGGTAGTTTAATAAACTCTCCCCTATTCTTCTCACACTCCCTTCAGTTATGCCAGTATTTTTCAGGCCTCTGTCCTTTTTAAATGCAGGGGGAAAGAAAAAATAGATAAAAAAATTGGAATCAGCCCCAATTCTGCCACTTACTGGTCATGTGACCTGTTGCTGATCTCGAAATCCCTCTCAGCCCAGTGGGCTTATCTGTAAAACAATAATATAAGTACCTACTGCTCTAGTGGAGGATTCAAAGATGGTATAGTTTATAAAGAAGTTTTATCAGTGCCAAGAGGCTGTGCATACATAGTTTTTACTCACACATATCTTTGTGATAGGAACATTTGGCAAAAGAATGTATTTGGTCTTCCTCTCCCTCTGAGAAGGAAGGGCACTGTCTCAGGTGTCACTACTCCATGACAAAAGTACAAATGTCTTCCCTTCTGGTGTCTAGTACTCTTTTCTTCTCACAGTTCAGAACTAGCCTAGGCCTGGTCCCCAGAAGGTAACTCCACTCCTAACATTTTGGAGTCCATCATCTATTGATTACATCTCCCTACAACTTCATATTCTCTAAAGCCCCTGCTCCTCACTTTGCTCTCATCTGCTGCTTATCCTCCAGGGTCCACATCCCTTTCTAAAAAAAGATATATTTCTTCTTGTATTCTCCATGAATTGCAGACAGAGTTAGAAATGACTAAGAAAGATGGAATATTCTCTCACCTTCTAGGTTCCTGCCCTACCATTGGCATGCAATGATGTTTCTTTTTTTTAAGTCTTTTTCCATATGTTCATATATTTCTCTTGCTGTTCCTTATTGTTACATTCTGACAACTTCCCAGGACTTCAAGATACTAGGTTTTCAGGAAAGTCTTCCATTTTAATGGCCACCATCCTCTAAGGTGCTGACAACCTTATTTAATCCCTTTGTGACACCACACTGCATAGATCTTTGACCTTCAGAACTCTAAGTCAGAATGACAATCTTGAAGAATACAAGTAACAATAAATGTTGGCATGGATGTGGGGAAAGGGTATACTCATACAGTGTTGGTGGGACTGCAAACAGGTGCAACCACTCTGGAAAGCAGTATGGAGATTTCTCAAAAAACTAGGAATGGAACCACCATTTGACCTAGCTCAGTATATATCCAAAGGGTTTAAAAAGAGCATATTACAGTGATTCAGCCACATCAATATTTATAGCAGCTCAATTCACAATAGCTAAGTTATGGAGTCAACCTAGATAACACTCAATAGATCAATAAATTAAGAAATTGTGGTATATATACGCAATGGAATATTAATGAGCCATAAAGAAGAATGACTTTATGGCATTTGACATTTGCCTCTAAATGGGTAGGTCTGGAGACTATCACTGCTAAGTGAAATAAGTCAATTCCCCAAAACCAAAGGTTGAATGTTTTTGCTGATATGTGGAAGCTAACCCACAATAAGAAGGGGGAGAATAGAAGTTCAGTGGATTAGACAAAGGGGAATGAAAGAAAGGGAGGGGGGATTGGAAAAGAAGACAATGAAATGAATCTGACATAACTTTCCTGTGTATATATATGAATACTCCACAGTAAATCTCACCACCATGTACATCCACAAGAAATTAATTAAAAAATAACAACTATGGATAAGTGGCAGAAAAAACTCAACAGAGGGAGGGGAGTACGGGATAAGGAAAGGGAAGGGGAAGAAGAGGTACTGGGGTCTGAATTAGAATAAGATATATCCCATGCTAATATAATTATGTTAGAATGGATTCTACTGTTATATATAACAAAAAAGAACTAATAAAAATAATTAAACGAATGGGGATGTAGATCAGTGGTAAAGGGCTCCTGAGTTCAAACCCCTATACCTCAGAAAAAGCATGATTGAATGCTATCTCTCAGGACATCTATGAGATCTTCCATTGTATGGATGTATCTTAATTTGTATTATTAAACCTCCTGCCTGGCCAGGCCTTGTGGAAAAACAAAAGAACTTGCTTCTTTGGCAATTCCCTTCTAAGGATACACTATGATCCACTTGGCTATTTATTGCTACCAAGACCTCAAACTGTGAGAATCCTTTAATAGGTCATGACCTATTGGTCTTTCAAATCCTGAGTCCTGCTACATCTCCTTCCTCATCATGACATCCACTTCCTGGGCTCTTCCCTGTTTTTCCAGTGGATCACCCACTGTGGTCAGATGAGCAATTTCTGAACCCCAGGAACCTCTGATGATGGTACCTTATATCACCAAAAGAACTTGCAGATGTGATTAAGCTAAGGATTTTGAGATGGGGAGAAAATCCTGGATTATCCAAGTGGGCCCAATGTGATCACAAGGGTCCTCAGAAGAGGAAGGCAGGAGGTAAAACGCAGACCAGGTGATATGAGGATGGAAGCAGAGACTGAAGCATGCAGCTGCAAATCAATGAATGTCAGCCACTTTCAGAAGCTGAGAAAGGCAACCAAAACTCTTCCATAGAACTTCCAAAGAAACAAGCCCTCATGACATCTTGATTTTGGCCCAAGAATACTCATTTTGGGTTTCTGACCTCCAGAACTGTAAGATAATAAATCAGTGTTACTTTAGGCTACCAAGTATATGGTAATGTGTTAAGCAGCCACAGAAGACCAATACATTGTAGCTGTAGTTGAGTGGTCTCTTGAGCTAGTTCTGAGAGTGCCAATGGTCAATAATTTCCACTTTGCCTTTATCTTCACCCTTGAATTCCTCTCATTTGGGATCTTCCTGGATTCTTGCCTTGAGAACCTCCAACTTTGACTGACTTCTATCTCAATTATGGATTTTTTCACTCGTGCTCATCAGGTTTTGAATGATGTTAAAGCAGATTCAAAATTAATTAGGATCTTTAATGAATCACTGAAGTTTAGAATTTTTCTTTTTGCCTAAGACTTCCCACTTGTACCTCAGTAGCAGTTACTACAAATATTTCTACCCTAGTTGGGATCCCAATTCACCTGCACCCACTTAACTCTTGGATGAATCCACTTTTTCTGAGAAGATGAAGATTAACTACAGCCTTTGAAATTTTCTTTTACCTTTAGCTACCTCTCTTTCTCCATGCCTGTATCAAAATTAGTGTCATTTCTCTTTCTCAGACCTATGTATGTCCTCTCCATATGTCCTTGATCCCATGCCATTCTGTGTCTTCCTGGCCCTCACTCCATCTATTAGCTTTTCTCATTAGAACATATAGGAGGATTTTTTTTTTATTTTGACAAACTTCATTTTGGTTCATTGTGCACAAATGGTTCCATTTCTATGGTTGTGCATGACGTACATTCATATCATTCTTGTTAATCATGCATGTACATAGGGCAATGATGTCTCATTCCACCATTTTTCATACCTCTGCCCCCCCCTCAATTCTCTCTACATAATCTAAAGTTCCTCCATTCTTCTCACCCTCCCAATCAGATTTTATATCATCATCCACTTATCAGGGAAAACATTCGGCCTTTGTGTTTTTGGGATTGACTTATTTCACTTAGCATGATAATCTCCAATTCCATGCATTTGTCTGCACAAACCATAATATTATTCTCCTTTATGGTTGAGTAGTATTCCATTGTATATATATAACACAGCTACTTTATCCATTCATCTGTTGAAGGGAATCTAGGTTGGTTCCACAGTCTAGCTATTGTGAATTGCGCTACTATAAACATTGATGTGGCTGTATTACTGTAGTATGCTAATTTTAAGTCCTTTGGGTATAACTGAGAAGTGGGATAACTGGGTCAAAAGGTGGGTCCATTCCAAGTTTTCTGAGGAATCTCCACACTGCTTTCCAGAGTGGATGAACCAATTTGCAACGCCACCAGCAATGTAAAAGTGTGCCTTTTCCCCCACATCCACACCAACACTTATTATTGTTTATGTTCTTGATCATAACCATTCTAATCAAAGTAAGATGTTCTTGGATAGGCAGAATTAATATTATCAAAATGGCCATTCTACCAAAGGCACTATACAGATTCAATGTAATTCCAATTAAAATTCCAATTAAAATTCCAATGACATTCCTCATAGAAATAGAAAAGGCAATCATGAACTTCATCTGGAAGAATAAGAGACCTCGAATAGCCAAAACAATCCTGAGCAGAAAGAGTGAAGCAGGAGGTATCACAATACCAGACCTTAAACTATACTACAGAGCAATAGTAAAAAAAACAAAAAACAAAAAACAAAAAAAAAACATGGTACAGGCACCACAATAGACAGGCAGACCAATGGTACAGAATAGGAGACACAGAGACAAACCCACAAAAATACAGTTACCTCATACTAGACAAAGGAGCCAAAAACATACAATGGAGAAAAGACAGCCTGTTCAACAAATGGTGCTGGGAAAACTGGAAATTCATATGTAGTAAAATGAAATCAAACCTTTATCTCTCTCCCTGCACAAAACTCAACTCAAAATGGATCAAGGACTTAGAAATTAGACCAGAGACCCTGCACCAAATAGAAGACAAAGTAGTCCCGAATCTTCATCATGTTGGCTTAGGATCAGACTTCCTTAACAAGACTTCCAAAGCACAAGAAATAAATACAAGAATCAATAAATGTGATGGACTCAAATTAAAATGCTTTTTTTCTGAGCAAAGGATACAACCAATAATGTGAAAAGAGAGCCAACAGAGTGGGAGAAAATCTTTACCATACACACTTCAGATAGAGCACTAATCTCCAAAATTTATAAAGAGCTTATAAACTTTACACCAAAACTACAAAGAACCCAATCAATAAATGGGCCATGGATCTGGGCAGACACTTCACAGAAGAGGATGAACAGGCAATCAACAAATATATGGAAAAGTGTTCAACATCTCTAGTAATTAGAGAAATGCAAATTAAAACAACTCTAGGAAGGTGCAGCCCAGTGCGCAGACGCTTGCGAGTTCCCCACTTGGGGCCTCAACCCAGAGTGCTCTCATGGGTCCTCCACGGGAGTGCCAGCACAGCCTGGAGGCAAGTATTCAGCGCAGGAAGTGGGCACTGAGGAGAGGACACTTGGGTTGTCCTCTCCTGGGGGCCCCGCCCAGAGGCCTGCATTCAGCTCAGCCAAGTCCCGCAAGAATTCCAGGTCCGGGGAGGCAGACACAGCGATAGACATCAGGCACAGCCCAGCGCACAGATGGGTGAGAGTTCCCCACCCTGGACATGGGCCCAGAGTGCTCTTGTGAGACCTCTGAGGGGGCAGCAGGCACAGTGTAGAAGCAGGAGCCTTCAGCATGGGGGAAGGGAGCACAGAGTGCACACTTGAGGCTCCCATGCTGGGAGGCTGAGCCCAGAGGCCAAGTCTTACTCCAGCCTGGCCCCGGCCTGTGGTCTAGTGCTACTGAAGACCAGGAGGTGAGAAATTGGAAACCTGCAGGGACGCCACTTGTTTTAAGGGGCGAAGCTGCTATACCCCAGATTCTCACGGATAGAAGGGAAGATACATGAACAACATGAGAAGACAGGGGAAGAAGGTGTCTCAAGCAAACCTAGAAACTGCACCAACAGAATCCAGTGATAACATGGTAGAAGAAATGTCAGAAAGGGAGTTCAGAATGTATATAATTAAAATGACCAGAGAAGCAAACGATAAGATGAGAGAGAAAATGCAGGAAATGAATGATCGTACCAATCAACAGTTTAAAGAACAGATGCAGAAAGCAGAAGAACATTTCAATAAAGAGACAGAGATGTTGAAAACAAACCAAACAGAAATCCTTGAAA
This sequence comes from Glaucomys volans, assembly GCA_020662805.1. Lineage (NCBI taxonomy): Eukaryota > Metazoa > Chordata > Mammalia > Rodentia > Sciuridae > Glaucomys > Glaucomys volans. The sequence goes on along the minus strand of JAJEJO010005337.1, from coordinate 35,859 downwards.
TGAAGGAAACAATAAACCAAATTGAAAACTCAATAGATAGCATAAGCAGCAGGCTAGATCACCTCAAGGATAGAACATCAGACACTGAAGACAAAATATTTAATCTTGAAAACAAAGTTGACCAAACAGAGAAGATGGTAAGAATTCATGAACAAAGCCTACAAAAATTATGGGATATCATGAAAAGACTAAATTTAAGAATTATTGGGATTGAGGAAGGCACAGAGATACAAACCAAAGGAATGAATAATCTGTTCAATAAAATAATGTCAGAAAATTTCCCACATCTGAAGAATGAAATGGAAAATCAAATATTGCCTTACAGGACACCAAATGTACAAAACTACAACAGTTCAACACCAAGGAATATTATAATGAAAGTACCTAACATACAAAATAAAGATAGAATTTTAAAGGCTGCGAGAGAAAAAAATCAGATTACATTCAGGGAGAAACCAATACAGTTATCAGCAGATTTCTCAACACAGACCCTAAAAGCAAGAAGGGCCTGGAATAATGTATTCCAAGCCCTGAAAGAAAATGGATGCCAACCAAGAATCTTATATCGAGCAAACTCACCTTCAGATTTGAAGATGAAATAAAATCCTTCCTTGATAAACAAAAGTTAAAAGAATTTACAAATAGAAAGCCAGCACTACAGAACACTCTCAGCAAAATATTCCATGAGGAAGAAATGAAGATCAACAATGTAAACCAGCACAGGGAGGAACTACCCTAAAGGAATAGCCAAATAAAGGAGAAACCAAGCCAAGTTAAAAACCAAAAATAAGCCATAATGATTGGGAATACAAATCATATCTCAATAATAACCCTGAATGTTCATGGCCTGAACTCATCAATCAAAAGGCATAGACTGGCAGATTGGATTAAAAAGAAAGACCCAACAATATGCTGCCTCCAACAGATGCATCTCATAGAAAAAGATGCCCATAGACTAAAGGTAATAGAATGGGGAAAAGCATACCATGCACACAGAGTCAGTAAAAAAGCAGGGGTTTCTATCCTCATATCAGATAAAGTGGACTTCAAGTCAAAATTATTTAGAAGGGATAGTGAAGGACATTTCATTCTCCTTAAGGGAAGCATAAATCAGCAAGACATAACAATCATAAATATTAATGCACCAAACAAAAGCACATCCATGTATGTCAATCTAATCCTTCTCAACTCCAGGAACCAAATAGACCACAACACAATAATACTGGACAACTTTAACACACCCCTCTCACCATTGAACAGATCTTCCAAGCAAAAACTGAACAAAGAAACTATGGAACTCAATAACAAAATCGCTAATTTAGACTTAACAGACATATATAGAATATTTCATCTATCAAGAAGTGAATATACTTACGTCTCAGCAGCACATGGATCCTTTTCTAAAATAGACCATATGTTATACCACAAAGCTACTCTTAGCAAATACAAGAACATAGAGATACTACCTTGTATTCTATCAGAACATAATGGAATAAAATTAGAAATCAGTGATAAAATAAAAAGCAAACTACTCCAACACCTGGAGATTAAATAATATGCTGTCGAATGATGCATGCATAACAGAAGACAGCGGGGGGAAATAAAAAAATTCTTAGAGATCAATGAGAACAATGATACAACATGCCAAAATCTCTGGGATAATATGAAAGCAGTGCTAAGAGGAAAATTCATTGCATGAAGCACATTCAATAAAAGAATGAAAAGTAAACAAATAAATGACCTCACATTACAACTTAAAGCCCTAGAAAAAGAAGAACAGTAAATCACCAAAAGTAGTAGAAGACAGGAAATAATTAAAATCGAGCAGAAATCAATGAAATTGAAACAAAAGAAACAATTCAAAAAACTGACAAAACACAAAGTTGGTTCTTTGAAAAACTAAACAAAATTGATAAACCCTTAGCCACACTAACAAAGAGAAGAAGAGAGAAAACTCAAATTACTAAAATTCATGATGAAAAAGGAAATATCACAACAGACTCTAATGAAATACAAAACATAATTAGAAGCTATTTTGAAAATTTATACTCCAACAAAATAGAAAACCTGGAAGACATCAACAGGTTCCTAGAGGCATATGAGCCACCCAAACTCAATCTGGAAGACATACACAACTTAAATAGATCAATTTCAAGCAAAGAAATAGAAGAAGTCATCAAAAGCCTACCAACCAAGAAAAGTTCAGGACCAGATGGATTCACAGCTGAGTTCTACAAGACCTTCAAAGAAGAGCTCATTCCAATACTCCTCAAAGTATTGCAAGAAATAGAGGAGGAGGGAACCCTTCCAAACTCATTCTATGAAGCTAATATCACCCTGATACCAAAACCAGAGAAGGACACATCAAGGAAAGAAAATTTCAGACCCATATCTCTAATGAACATAGATGCAAAAATTCTTAACAAAATTTTAGCAAATCACATACAAAAGCATATTAAAATGATAGTGCACCATGATCAAGTGGGTTTCATCCTGGGGATGCAAGGTTGGTTCAACATCCGGAAATCAATAAATGTAATTCACCACATCAACAGACTTAAAGTCAAGAACCACATGATTATTTCAATAGATGCAGAAAAAGCATTTGATAAAATACAGCACCCCTTCATGCTCAAAATGCTAGAAAAAATAGGAATAGGAGGAACGTTCCCTAACATTGTAAAGGCTATCTATGCTAAGCCCACAGCTAACATCATTTTAAATGGAGAAAAATTGAAAGCATTCCCCCTGAGAACTGGAACAAGGCAGAGATACCCTCTTTCTCCACTTATATTCAACATTGTCCTTGAAACACTAGCCAGAGCAATTAGACAGACCAAAGAAATTAGAGGGATACGAATAGGAAATGAAGAGCTCGAACTATCCCTATTAGCTGACGACATGATTCTCTATTTAGAAGACCCTAAAAATTCCACTAGAAAACTTTTGGAACTCATAAATGAATTCAGTAAAGTAGCAGGATATAAAATTAATGCTCATAAATCCAATGCATTTTTATTTGTAAGTGATACATCCTCTGAGAGAGAAATTAGGAAAACTATACCATTCACAATAGCCTCAAAAAATATACTTGGGAATCAATCTAACAAAAGAGGTGAAAGACCTCTATAATCAGAACTGCAGAACACTAAAGAAAGAATTTAAAGAAAGTCTGAGAAGATGGAAATATCTCCCATGTTCTTGGATAGGCAGAATTAATATTGTGAAAATGGCCCTACTACCAAAAGCACTATACAAATTCAATGCAATTCCAATTAAAATCCCAATGATGGACCTCATAGAAATAGAGCAAGCAATCATGAAATTCATTTGGAAGAATAAGAGACCCAGAATAGCTAAAGCAATCCTCAGCAAGAAGAGCGAAGCAGGGGGTATCACAGTACTGGATCTTCAACTATATTACAGAACAATAGTAACAAAAACAGCATGGTATTGGCACCAAAATAGACAGGTAGATCAATGGTACAGAATAGAGGACACAGAGACAAACCCAAATAAATACAGGTATCTCATACTTGACAAAGGAGCCAAAAACATGCAATGGAGAAAAGACAGCCTCTTCAACAAATGGTGCTGGGAAAACTGGAAATCCATATGCAGCAAAATGAAACTAAACCCATATCTCTCACCCTGTGCAAAACTCAACTCAAAATGGATCAAGAACCTAGGAATTAGACCAGAGACCCTGCACCTAATAGAAGAGAAAATAGGTCCAAATCTTCATCATGTTGGCTTAGGACCAGGTTTCCTTAACATGACTCCCAAAGTGCAAGAAATAAAAGCAGGAATCAATGATTGGGATAGAGTCAAACTAAAAAGCTTTTCCTCAGCAAAGGAAACAATCAGCAATGTGAAGAGAGAGCCTTCAGAGTGGGAGAAAATCTTAGCCACACATACTTCAGAGAGAGCACTAATCTCCAGAATCTACAAATTACTCAAAAATCTTTACATCAAGAACACTAGTAACCCAAATCAATAAATGGGCCAAGGAAATGAACAGACACTTTACAGAAGAAGATCTACAAGCAATCAACAGATTTATGAAAAAAATGTTCAACATCTTTAGTTGTAAGAGAAATGCAAATCTAAACCACCTTAAGATTTCATCTTACCCCAATTAGAATGTCTTTTATTAAGAATACAGGCAACAACAGGTGTTGGCAAGGATGTGGGGAAAAGGGTACACTCATACATTGCTGGTGGGAGTGCAAGTTGGTGCAGCCACTCTGGAAAGGAGTGTGGAGATTCCTTAGAAACTTGGAATGGAACCACCATTTGACCCAGCTATCCCACTCCTTGACCTATACCCAAAGGACTTAAAATCAGCATACTACAGTGTTGCAGCCACATCAATGTTCATAGCTGCTCAATTCGCAATAGCTAGATTGTGGAACCAACCTAGATTCCCTTCAATAGGTGAATGGATAAAGAAACTGTGGTATATATACACAATGGAATATTACTCAGCCATAAAGAAGAATAAAATTATGGCATTTGCAGGTAAATGGATGATGTTGGAGACTGTTATGCTAAGTGAGATTAGCCAATCCCAAAAATCCAAAGGCGGAATGATCTCTCTGATAAGTGCATGATGATGCATAATGTGTGGTGGAAGGGAGGCAAGAATGGAGGAAGGATAGATAGCATAGAGGGAAGGGAGGGGTGGGGTCTGGGTGGGGTGGCAAGAATAATAACAGAATGAGACAGACATCATTGCCCTGTGTACATGTATGAATGCACAGATGGTGTGACTCTACTTTGTGTACAACCAGAGAAACAACAGCTGTACTCCAATGGTGTACAATGAATCAAAATAAATAAATTTAAAAAAAAAACAACTCTAGGAGGGATTAACCTCATCCCTGAGTACTTTCCTACATAAAAGTACAAGCTAAGACATTCAGGAGAAATCATTCTCTTGTTATTTTCCCCTTAATATCTCCAGAGCTAGATCCATAGCTTGTTTCCTCTATATAGTGTTTCCTTACCTTAAAAATCAAGAAGTTTTTGTAGGAAACAACACCCATATACCATTGTCCACAAAAAAGTGATTAATTTCTTTTATCTAAGAAAACAGGGTCACTTTCCACAAGATATAAACTGTGTCTTTGGTGTAATAGACACTCCCTAGATGTTTATCAAAGTACATAGTCAAAACGTATCATTGAAATGGAAATGTTTCATGAGGTGCCTCATCATGGTCCATAGAACTCTAACATCAAATAGCTGGATCTACCTTCATGTAAGAATCCTTTCATCTCTGTCCCTATAAATAGGTTTCATCAATATATAACATTTGTCACGTGTTTTCCCATTGTGAAAACAAAATTATGTGCCTTCTGCTGACAGTAATGTATGTTTGATAGAGGCTTCGAGAACCTTATGTAGCCGGGTGTGGTGGCTCACACCTCTAATCCCAGCAGCTTGGGAGGGTGAGGCAGGAGGATGGCTATTTCAAAGCCTAACTCAGCAAAAGTGAGGCCCTAAGCAGCTCAGTGAGACCCTGTCTCTAAATGAAATACAAAATAGGGCTGGGGATGTGGCTTAGTGGTTGAGTGCCTCTGAGTTCAATCCCTGGTACCCCTCCTGCAAAAAGTAAAAAGAACCTGATGTAATTGTTCCAATGTGGTTTTTTTTTTGTTTTTGTTGTTTTTTTGTTGTTTGTTTGTTTGTTTTGCTAGCAATTGAAGACCATAGCTGAAGAGAAAGAGGCCTAAAAGTGAAATGTAATTTAATATATATATATATATATATATATGTGCCTGTATATATAATAACTGATATTATATAGATGTTAAAGATGTCAGCATTTTTTTATATTTATTGAGTACCTACTATGTGCCAGGTACTATGTGCACACTGTTTCTAATCCTTACAACCCTGCCAAGTGAGTCAATAATACCTAATACTTATTCATCCTTTATATTCACCTCATCTAGGATATAGTAAACATAAGTATAGGACCTATAATGATGGTCGGCACATAGTAACATTCAATTGATATTGACTGTTATTGTACTTCTGTAAGAATTTGGGAGTCTTTTACTCAACTATGGTGTTCTCCATTTATACTTTTGCTTTTTATTTTTTGTCTTTCATTTTTTAGCAAAAGTATTGCTTATTTTAAAATGGCTAACATTATTATCAGCAAATAAACAAAGAAGCTCTTGCAGAAATATATAATCATTGTGGAAAAGATCATTTTTTTCATATAGCTTTTTTTGCTTCAATTCATTTCATGTGTATATAAAGTATACAGGTCAATATTTTTAGTCATATTAAATTAGCCTCAAAATTTATATTTTCAACCTGTGAATTTATGTAAATGTGAAATATATGAGCCATTTCAATATTAGTACCAGAATACACTTAAGATCCCAGTTTGTGAAAATATCTTAAGTAAATTATAAAGACTTTTACATGGAGAAGCGATATGGAGTAATGAAAAGGAAGTACATGTGTGAGCCAAGTCAATCTGGCTTTAAAATTTTGTCACTCATTATGTAACATTAACAAGCTCAATACTATTAATACTAAAACTTGAATATAAAATATGACAATTCTCATCTTCTTGAGATATTGCAGGAGTTTAAATGAGTCATGACCTCTCCAAAAATGTGTTTACCTTCATCTTTCTGTTCAAGGACAGCATCTAATGCTCCCCCCAAGGCTGTCTAAAATTCTAGAATAGAATAAAAAAGAATACAAAGTAGACATTCAATAAATGTTTACTAAGTTAATCAATGTCTTGAAAATCATTTGGCAATGCACATTATCCACTTTCCTCTACACTGAGAAAGAATCCCTGAAAATCAGTCAAGTTAATCATTTCCCTTCACCTAAGAACTGAATCTAAGTTTCTTTCAAAGTACTTTACATTTTGGGTCTCTGTTTCTTTTAAATTCTTTCTCCTCTATGAGGCTTGGCAAACATGTGGTTAAATAAAACTTAAGAAAAAGGAAAATACATCATTTTGGTCACTCGAATATTGCTGAGTGTTTTATACACTTGACCTTTTATGAATATGTTTATTGATTCTATTCTAGCATGGTTTTCCTGAGAACAGAGTCAGCTCATGAGAAATGAGCTCACTGGGAAAGGATGACTAGGAAGTTCCTACCACTACTCCTGGGCGCTCCTTATCCCCCCTTTAAGCACTTGAACTTTAGTGTCCTTATGGGTCCTCCATCTGGACTTGGAGAGCAAGCCAGCATACCCCCCATGTACTCAGGACAGAGTACATGCAAGGGATTCCCAAGCAGCATCAACTTTCATCCTTCCAACATTCCTGCTGGAAATTTCTCCTTCATTTCACAGAAGAGAGACATCTGGAGTTTAACCAGTTTCAATGATTCATATGTTCATATCACCTATAACAAGGATTAAACATAGCATTTTATAAAGATATAATATTTAAACTATAAAATTCACTCCTTTAAAATACAATCCAGGATTTTCATAGATTCACAATATTGTGCAACTACCACTACTATCTAATTTGAGAACATTTTCATCCCTCTAAGAATAAACTCCATCCTCATTAGCAGTCACTCCTCACTCACCTTAACCCAGCCTTAATCAACCACTAGTCTACTTTCTATCAGTGTGCATTTCCCCCTTCAGTACTTCTTATATCAATGTTTTCATAGAATTATGATCCTTTGGGACTGGTTCCTTCCACTTAGCATAACATTTTCAAGGTTTATACACACTGTAGCATGTATCAGTACTTCATTCCTTTTTATGGCTGAATAATATTCTATTATAAGAATGTTTTTAAAGTATTATATGGTTAGACAAAGAATGTTTATGACCATAAAGTTCAAATATCACATTTGTGCAGAATATAAGAAGGAAAACACCAGTTTTCAATTATTTAATTGGCAAAAATCTGTAAGTTTTTCAAGTGGTCTTTGTTGGTAAGGCTATAGGAAACCAGCATTCATGTACTCTTAGAGCAATGTTGACAAATTGGTTCATTCTTTTATGAAAAACTATTACATATTTAAGGCATACAAAATGATGTTTTGATATACATACACATTATGAAATGATTATTACAGTTTAGAAAATTAACATATCCATGATGACACACTGTGTGTGTGCGTATGTGCGTGTGTGTGTGTGTGTGTGTGTGGTGAAGGTATTGACAATCTACTTTTTTAGCAAATTTCTTGTATAAAATATAATAAAAAGAAATTTAAAATACAAATTCTACTTCTGGACATTCATTCATAGATACCCCTACATATAAGTGAAATAAGACATTTGTTTTGATATCATTTATTATAGTAAAAGTTAGGAAACCATATTACAGTCCACCAGTAGTGGTAAATCCATATAATTTCAGGCATAATACTCCAAAGCTATAAAAAAAAAAAGCATGAGGAAGTTCTACACTCTGCAAGGATAATGTTTTAGTCCATTTGGGCTTCTGTAACAAAATAACTCAGACAGGATATAAATAATATAAATTTATTTCTCAGTTTTGGTTGCTGAAAAATCTAAGATCAAGGTGTCGGTAGATTCAGTGTCTGATAAGGACCTGCTTGCTGATTCACAGATGGTTCCTTCTCACTGTGTGCTAACATGGTAGAAGGGTAAGGGAGCTGTGATCTCTTTTATAAGAGTGTTGATACTATCCATAAGGGCTTCACTCTCATGACTCAATCACTTCTCAGATACCCCACCTCCAAATACCATCACATTGCAAGTTTGGGTTCAAGATGTTGAAAGCATGCATTCAGTCTATAGCAATGAGGTAGGGGAAGTTGAAGAGAATCCAATGGTAAGAGGGACTAAACTCACCCTTGAGGGAAGAAGTCACAGTGAAAGCAAGAGAAAAATGCAGACATCTGCTGGGAGTGCAGTGGTCTGACTGACATTCTGCAAGGAAACAGGAAACTCAGGCCTGCAGCCACAAGGAACTGAATTGGCCAACAACCTGAATAAGCTTGGAAGTAGTTTTTCCCAGAGCCTCCCAGGGAGAGCCCAGCTGGCCAGCACCTTGATTTTAGCCTCGTGAGCTCATGAGCAGAGAAACCAGCCAAGCCAAATCAGGCTTCTTTTCTACAGAACTGTGGAATTTTGTGTTGTTTGTTCTATGCTTGTGGGAATATACTGTAGTAGCAATAATAAACTAATACATTTATGACTATATTATTTTTTATCATAAATATTTAAATCTAGTGTAAATCAATAGACCATACTAAGGTAGTTGAAAGTAAGGTTAGTGTTCTAGTGGCATAACTATTTAGTCAAAAGTTCATGGTAGGTTTCTTTGTTTTGTATACCTAAATTTAAATAATTTTAGTGCAAAAATTGCATTTTTGACAAAGATCTCCTGGAGAGCAAGACTTTCTGCTGAAACCTGAATGACTACCTTGTTTTCCCAATGTTTACTGTCTCCTAAATCTGGCACCTTCTTTACATGCTAAAATCCTGCAATATACACATGATTCTTTAATGCTTACCAAGTTAGTTAAAAACTGATAAAAATTAAATCGATAGACTCTAAAAATCAGACAATTGGCTTAAAGGAGAATGTTTGCCTCTTCCAATTGAAATGTCTAAAGGTTAACCCTGCACTTTGTCTAACCTTTAACCACACAATTCTTCCCTTTGGTATTGGGCATGTTCCAGAGCTTTGCTAATGGAGTTTATTGTTCTTACGTGGAAAAAATATTTAATTAAATGATGTTTTAATACAGAATTAAGATGAAAGCTCTAAGGACACCATTTCTTTTATTATCATTTGTCTCGTAATAAATACTTTGTATGAAAAACTACTTTGTAGGAAAATAAAAACCTTCTAAAATTGACTACTTGCTTTAAGAAAAGGCAAAAATTTATTTTCTCCCTAATTTATTGAAAAAGTTCAATTGATTGATATTGATTAATGTTGAGAAAAATCTAACCAATTAATATCATTGTTGGGTATAATTTACTTGTTCTCAAAACTGACTTTCCAGCCAGGAGTGGTGGTGCACACTTGTAATACTAGCAGCTGGGGAGGCTGAGATGGGAGGATCACAAGTTCAAAGCCAGCCTACTCAATTTATTGAGGCCCTAAGCAACTTAGTGAGACCCTGTCTCAAAATAAAACATAAAAAGTGCAGGGAATGCGATTCAGTGGTTGAGCACCCCTGAATTCAATCCTTGGTACCAAAATGAAACAAAAACCAAAAAACCCCTGTCTCTCCTCTTCTAAAACCTGTATTTATCTCTTGCTGTTCACTACTGGGTCAATATCTATTTAAGTCATTCTCAACTAAGGGTGAATTTTCTTCTCCTAAGGAACATTTGATAATGTCTGCATATATTTTGGGCTGTCACAACTGGGGGTGTGCTATTGGCATCTACTAAATATCATACAATACACAGAATAACCCCCACAACAGAGAACTATCCAGTTGCTGTATATTACCAATACAGTTGCTATATTATTACCAATAATGCTAATGCTGAGAAACTCTGGTATAGGTGGATCTAGAGAGATGTGTCAGTAATGAATAAAGATGTTGAATTCTCCATTTAGGAGAAGTAGTGAAAACTGTTAGTACATTATTGGTGGGGGTGCAGGGAGAGAGAAATTGGATCAAAAGAGAAGGCAAACTGAAGTGAACAGAAAAATAGTAAGACAAAGATAATAGAGTGTCAGAAAATAAGGAAGACATTTCTACAGAAGACATGATCAGCAAGATGGACTGCTATGGGGCAGGAGCATTGAGTGAGCACTGAGGAAAGGCTATTCTTTCATGCTAGCATATCGTGAATGATCTCTGACATAAATTTTAGGTAGACAGATGAACTTTAGGGAAGCCTTTAGAACTTGAAAGAGTAGGAACGCATGTTAGTTTTTATTTATTTCTGTTTATTTTGCTTCTTTTCTTGCCATTTTGTTTAAGGCAGGAAAAATGGAGAACATGATTATGCTAATAAAATGACTAGCAAAGTGGCTTAAATATCTTTATGTTAAAATCCTCTGAAATGATTAGAATTGAACTAATAATTTAAATTTCTTTATAAGTTTAAGCAAAAACAATATTTAAATTGACATTTATCATGTACAATATTTAAAGTGAGGTATGAACTCTCTTGTGAAAAAAGGGATATAATCCTATAGTAAGAAGATACCTTTCCCTCCTAATTCTTCTTATACCCAGTTGAAAAGTCCAGTTCATGCAATATCCAAAAACCGAAGTCAGTTAAAACTCAATAGTTAGTTAACCAGAGTGAATGGAATGCAGAAAGAGGGCAAGAGTATTTGTTGCATTGGTGTCTAGCCTGCAAAACAACAGTTGGTAAATTGATTGCTTTTTCATACTTTTTGACTGCTTTTTCTGAATGGTATAGAGAGATTAAGTCTGATTTTCCCATTTGAAACCAAAATGGATTTGACATCATAATTATTTCTTTGAGTAAACCATAAAAAATTTATTTGACTGCCTGTTTCCTCTATGCTAGACTGGGAACTGTCATGCTGAGCCTGAAAAGCCATTCCTTCATACAGGACCCAGGCCTGTTCCCTTGGTCTCACACAGCCCTTGAAGACCATGCTGTGCAGCTCTTTGGAATGGATCTGAGAACTAGAAAGTCACTATGAGCAGAAGTCATGAATCATCTAAACAAGAGCTTCTCCTACTGGGGAAGCACGACTATAAGAAACAAGAACTGATTTCAACTTTTTGGTCGGGAGTCTCTTTATCTAGTCTCTAAAAGGGGAAGGGTTTTGCCCCAAACCTTGAGAGAGTTTGGTTTTAGCACTGTCTTTGCTTTGGCTTGGAGACTCAAGCTGAGTAATATCTAACAAGTAGCATAATCCATTCACTCTTCTTAAAGCCTCTAACATGCCAGCTTAGGGTTAAAATTAAAGCCCAAGGTCATGTGCATTTCAGCTCCTTCAGGTTGATCAATTTTGCTCTGTGTCAGTATTGCAACATCAAGATCTACACAAAGGGGTGTGGATACAACGTATATTCTTTTTTTAAAAAAATGTTTAGTTGTCAATGGACCTTTATTTTATTTATATGCAGTGCTGGGAATTGAACCCAGTGCCTCATATATGCTAGGCCAGTGCTCTGCCACTGAGCTATGACCCCAACCCAGTGTATTCTTTTTAACTACTGGATAATAAAGAAAGATACCATCCTTCTGATGTGAGGTCTATAGCATCTTCTATGTGAAGACAGGGTATTCTTTTATTCTTGGACACAAAAGTAGATGTAACATAGAAGATATTCACATAAACAATTCTATTTCCAATTCATTAACCCTTGACCTCATTGCTTCCAACACACCATGCTCCCCACTGTTCACACAAGTCCACAGCCCTGAGTCTGCCCATCCCCCTATGCACCTCCTTCATGACTTTCACTTAACACACATTTTTGTCTCTCCAAGCCCTTCCCATCCACCACCTTGTCCAACAGTTCAGAAGAACACTGCAGGATCTTGGCATTTAACTTGTGAAAAGTCGCCAGACCCAACTGTATCAATGCCCCTACTGAATGCATATACAAAGAAATGATAGTTTAATGTGAAATACCCCGTTGCCTTCATGAATGCTACAATAACACTCATTACATCAGTATAGAGAACCGAAAGGGGTTTAGACTTAATCTGTTTTAATCTCAGTTATTTCCTAATATAAAAGACTATGGGCCTTTTCACATTCTTTGGAAGGATTAGTAAAGGCCAACACGAATAACAAATTGACATTTCTGAAGTTGTGGAAGAGCCAAAAGCAATACAAAAGGAAGGCAGACAGATCGAATTTCTGAACAGAATTATTTTTCTAAGCAGAGTTTAAAAGTTAACATTAAGAACAAATGTTAAACAGCTCTGTATGGTTATTTTTCTTTACCTGGAGCACATCTTGCCAAGCAGTTCAACTGACAATTTAGAAAGCCACATCTTGATGTTATAGACACAAAGGAACTTCGTCTATGTGACAGGCATAATAAGAGATTAAAGCAGTTACTTGAATAACAACTTTTACATTCTTCTAGTCATTTCATTGTCTGAAAATTTCCAAAACTAATGGCAGGCATTCTTTTCAGGGAAGAATATGTTGGCTTTCATCAAATCATTTAATGCTGGTACTACAATGGATTTTGAAATAATCAACTTCAGCTTTCCATTTCATGAATGAGGAAAGTCAGACCAAGAAAGATTCCCCAAGTCATCCAATGTCACAAAACCAGAGATCCATGACAATTCAAGACTGGGACCCTGGTTTTCTGATGACTCATCCAATAATATTTTCATACATCATTTTCCCTCTCCTTGAGCTGTTTGTATTTTACTGTTGTATAGTATTCACTTGCTTTATAGTCCCATTCCAATTTGCTTTGAAGTGTCTTGAATCAAAATACCAATAGCAGGTTCTACTTGTCTTAAAACTCTACACAGTCACTGCAAATGCTGTGAGGTTTGGGTTCCCCCAAGCCCTTTGATAGCAATTCATACCTAACAGGACTGTAAAATGAAAAGACACCTAAGAGACTAGTTTCACAATGGGATTCTACATCCTAACCCATTCCAGCATCACTCTTGGTTCCCAACATGGGGATCAGTCTAAACCTAGATTTTTCAACCTCACATTATTGACTTTTAGGGGCAGATAATTCTTTGCTGTTGGGTATCTACTTGTGCTTTATAGGGAGCTTAGCAACACTAGATTTCAGAAGAACTACTAGATTTCAGTAGCACCCCATCCCTGAGTCACAACAATCAAAAATGTCTCCATACTTTGCCAGCAGTTTCTTGGGAGGCAAAATCACCCCAGATTGAGGATCATTGATCTAAATCCTTCAGCACCTATATAAACCAAGACACAAAATAGGAGCAAAAGCTGAGATGAAAAGGTAGATGAAAAGGTAGATAAAAAGGAACTCACCACTGGCACCGTTGACTTTGAAAGTTCCTTTGCTCAAACACCATTTAAGTGTTTTGGTTAAAAGAAAAAAACAAGTCATTTTAATAAACCATAGGCCTTTCCTCACGTCCATCACAATTTTGTCTTAAAGTATGTTTTTTATTGCCACAATAGCAGAGCCTCTCTGTTTGTAATAATAACATTATCCTGTGGCAAATTTCAGAAAAAAAAACAATTGGGGCACTTCCAAGCTTGAATTCTCTCCTTTCTGTCTCCCTCCCTTGGGAGAGGAGGGAGGAATAAGTAAAGAATACCCCAGCTCTCCCTTACTCTGATGCCTGAATTCAGTACACACCTTGGGTCCCCAGGATCTGCCAGCCAAACCTGCAGCCATCACCATATTTTTCCCTTGTCCAATGTGCTCAGCATTTTCTCTCAAGAGCAAAAAACTTTGGTTAGAGATAGTCAGCACTCAATAATGTTGATAGTGATGAAGGGAAGGAAGGAAGAAGTAATAAGCTATTCTTAATTAAAAAGAGTTACAATCTTATTCTATCCATAGTTTGTGTTACTGCTCTGAATATGTCAATGATAGCCATACTGTAGAAATTTAATGTTTAAGAGATATGATTCTTACATAATTTCTTCTCTGGCATTGTACATATTGAGATATCTTACATACAATAAAATGCTCTGACTGAAGTGTAAAGTTCTATGAATTCTTACATGCATATACATTATGGAACTTCCTCCCAGATCAAGATATAAACCATTCTCATTACCTTACAGGTTTCCTTTGTGCCCACCTACTTAACAATCCCTTCACTCCCAGGACAAACAATGTCATGATTTCTACCAAAGAATATGAGTTTTATCTCTTTTTAAGCCTATGAATTAAGTTGCACAAGATGTATTTTTGGACCTCTTTTTTTTTTTACTCAATGTTTCTAAAGTTTGTGCATGTAGTTTTGTGTGTCAGTGGTTTATTCTTTTGTAATGCTATGTGGTATTTCTTCATCTAAATAAACCACAGACTACTGCTGATAGTTATGTGTGTATGTATATATGGACTGTTATGAATAAAATTACAAATAAAATGGTATAAATGGTATAAAAATCATTGTATGAATGTAAGCAGTAGTTTTCTTTAGCTATATAACAAAGAGTGAGCTGGGAAGGGTGGTGCATACTTGTAATCCCAGTGATTCCGGAGGCTGAGGCAGGAGGACAGCAAGTTCAAGGTCAGTTTCAGCAACTTAGTGAGACCCTGTCTCAAAATAAAAAAATAAAAGAGGTGGAGATGTAGCTCAGTGGTGAAGTATCCCTAGGTTCAATCCCCACTACCAAACACAAAACAAAAAGCAAAGTAAAACTGAGAGTGAAATTCTAATTAAAAAAGACTGTCATGTGTAACTAAATAGACCAAACAATAAAAAAGGAAATATTAATTTTCACACTGATTTTTTTAAAGTTAAGAACAAATAAAAAGCAGTTTTTCAGATGGTATAGTAAATAAAACAGGAATTATTTTAAAGCACATTTTAGGCCAGTAAAGAACTAAATTTCAAAGGGGAATAGAATTGAAAACCAGAACAATTGCTATAAATATTAATAAGAAAAGTAATAATGAAAAGTTCAAGTAACAACAATAACTTATTTTTGAACACAGCCCTTACTTCTAGGAACATGGCAAATACTTGAAGGGCTAGAAATTTTAGGTATTGTTCTGTCTTCTGAGAGATGACCTTGGACATCCTTTGTGGCAGCCCAAAAGGAATTTTTTATACTGACGCAAAGACTTAAAGAACACAATGATCTTCTCCCATTTATTTCACATAGAAGAAAAATAGATGTTCCTTTTGTCAATGCATCAGAAGAAATATATTAACACAGTGTAACTGTAGGGTGAATACAGAATTTATCCTGGAACTGGGAGACTTTCAAAGTCAAAGGGACACTATTAGTGTTTACAATGGGACCATTTAACCTGCACTTTGCCAAGAAAACTGGATCTTATGGTCACTCAAGCTCTGGAAGGTAGGGCCAGATGCTCCATGCCAAATTCAAAATTAGTTTCCTTTTTGACCTTGGCCAACTTGTTTAAACCCTTGTCCTTTAATCATGATATTGGTCAGAATCTTCTCCACTGAAATTTTATAAAAGCTCCATAAATGGCAAGTCATAAATCACAAACCTCAAAGCCAATAAAGCTGTCCAGGAAGGATTCGAGAGCTGGAATGCAGACTTCCAGGGCTGAGATGTATGCTTTCAAGAGCCTGGCCATACCTGCATCTAAAGTGCCACTCAATTAATTTATGAGGTTCTCTCTCCCCTTTCATTTTCTCCTCCAATTCTGAATATATTCAGACCTAAAATAAGTTTCAGCTAGCCACATATGCTCTATGTTATTTCACTGAAAAGAAGTGAACTGAAAATTACATCAGTGGTTGCAACACATTTGGCAATATTTTTCTTCTTCATGCTTCAGTTACTGGACTTGCAGTGTGATGAGAATCCCAAAAGTCTAGTCTGACAAACAGTTCTTGAAATTTTTACGAAGTCTAATACCATGATATTGTTTCATATTGTTGATTCTTGACATTGGGTGGACCTCATCAAAGCTGGCGTTCTTAGGTTTGTATGGGAAAAAAAACAATGTTTTATTTCTATCAAGTTTCAAAGTTTGAAAATAACAATGACTATGAAGTAGCAATGACTTCTGAATAGGAGGGACTGCCAGTTTTTACAGGGATTTAAAAACCACGTTTGTCAAAACACTGATAGAAAGTGGAAAACTAGGGTTCCTTGAAAGGAAAATAAATGTATACTGGCCATCTTTACAATGTCCTCAGAGCCATTGTGTTGAAATAAGTAGTTGCACAGGAAGGGCTGATTTAAGTGAAGTAATGATGATCTGCTATTAAGGACATTATTTCCTACTGCAGAAAGGTAGCCATTCCAAGTGAATTAACTTGGAGTCATAGTCCATTACGAAATTATAGGTTAGGACAAGGACTAGAAATATAGTATAAAATCAGAAAGCTAAACTAATATATATTATATATATATATAACATAAATTGTTTGTGAACAAATGCTTTTTTTATGAGACCAAACCATCCTTACCTTAATGCTAAGTTCATCTTTTCAAGCAAAGTGTAAATGATTTTTGGCTGGATATTTAACACGTGTGGTCACATTTTTGTATGAAAATGTACATCTATACTAACATATGAGCCAATAATCACACTCCTGGGTATCTATTCCAGGGAAATGAAAAATTATGTTTACGTGGAAAATTCTAAAACAATGTTTATGGCAGCCTTATTTGTAATAGTCAAAAAGTAGAAATAATCCTACTATCCATCAACTGATGAACACATAGACAAAGTATGGTACAACAATGCCACAAACTGTCTCTCAACAATAAAAAGAACAAACTCATGATGCCTACAGTAATTTGGATGGATCTCTGGAGAATTAGGCTGAGTGAAAAAAAGCTTATCTTGAAAGGTTATGTGCTATATGATTCTACTTATATAAAATGTTTTAGTTCATTTGTGCTGCTATAATCAAACACCTGAAACTAGATAATTTATAAAGACCAGAAATTCATTTTCTCATAGCTTTGGATGCATGGAAGACCAAAATTAAGACACTGGCAGTTTTGTTGTCTGAGAGAGCCTTAGTCTCTATTTCCAAATGGTTCCTTGAACACTGTGTCCTCACATGGAGGAATAAAGGAAGGACAAAGGGGATGAACACAGGATTCTGGAATGTTGGAAGAGGGGAAGAGCATGAAGCAACTCACTAAGGTCCCTAGTCCCATACACGGAAGCTCTGACAGTATATATGCCTTATTCACTTCCTTAGAGGCCCCACTTCTTAATATTATCACATTAGCAATGAAATTCTAACATATACATTTTGGGGGACACATTCAGACCATAGCTTAAAATGACCAAAATAGAAAAAAATATATAGATGGAGAACAGGTTAGTGATTGTCAAGGGTTATAGACAGTGGAGGAATGGGTATGACTCTAAGGGGATACCATGGAACCATTCTAGTGGTGATGGAACCATTCTGTCTTGATTGTGGTGGTGGTTATATGAATTTACATATGTAATAAAATGGAATAGAGCTAGACACGCACACATTACACCAATGTCAATGTCCTGACTTTCACATCATACTATGGTTACATCTTATGTAAACTGGGAAATACCAGGAAACTGGGTATACCACACTGCATGGGATCCATCTGTAATATTTTTGAAACTATCTGTAAATCTATAATTATTTCAAAGTAAAAAGGTAAAAAATTTACATCCACATCTATATCTGAACACATGCACATACAAAATGTTCCCCCTACCTTTTGAGAGTTGTTACCTCCTGAAAATCCTTCATCAGGTAAATATATTTCATAAGTAAATTAAATCTATCTGTGCTAAAGCAACATCAAGTCACATTAAAATGAACACAATCATGTCAATATTTATCACAATTTATCATAAGACAACCTAACAAGCAAATGGCACTTTGATTCATCACTAGTATGGTTATATATCTGCATACAGTCCACTCTTCCATAGCAGTTATGTATCATGCATATAATAAGCTTGTGACCATAGTGCATGCTTTGACCCTCAATATTTAAGTAAATGCACATTCAGTTTAAAAATAAAATGAAAAACAATGACAACAACAAAATTATTAGCCATACCTTTGCAGATGATGCCTGAGAGTATCATTATTCCATACTACTAAAAGCAGTTCTCTTGAAAGAAGAGATAGCAAGAAGTACCAGCTGCTACACGCCTGCTCCATGACACATTGTCCACCTCTCTAAAAACACTGGTCACCCATATTCTTTGGACCAACCAGTGATCATTCAAATGTCCTTCCATCTGTCCTCCACCGAGTCCACTCATCAAGATTATGTTTTTCTTTACTAGTGTACTTTAAAGACAGCGAATTAGACACAGGGATATTATCTGCAGAGTTTGGTGAAGAACTGATCAAAGATAAAGTCAGTTTTGAAATTGTCTCACATTAACAGGTGTCTAGATAAGATGATAGATTAGAAGAGCAAAAATACTCTGTTCTGGTGGGAGCAAGAGGATTTTTATCTGTGCTTGTGTTAAACACATATGTGTCCATGTGTGCTGTGATGTATCTTATCACAGTTAGCAAGTGCTTCCATGGCATTTGCTGAGCAAAGAGAGTTGATGTCATTGGGAGGAAGCAAAATCAATGTAAAGGATATAAAACTTCTTTAAAACATAGAATTCAACTTATCTGAATGAGCCTTTCATTTTGCCTTTGGGTGACCAAACTCCCCAAAAAGGGATAACAAGCAGTCAACAGGAGAGGGAGATAGGAAACCCAGGACTAAGGAGGTACAGTAACTTTAAACAAAATGTTAAAATCCACTGAGAATGGAGATGAAAAAGATGTAAGTATGGTCAGGGCCTCAGATACTCCTCCCGCCATCTTTCCCACTCCAAAGGGAGGAAGCAAGAAGGAGAGCACTGGGGTACCAACTGTTCCAGCCCAGAAGTTCCCCTACTTCTTCCCCACCTTGACCATCTCTCATCTCTCAAGGCTCTCATTTTTATCCAGGCTCTATCTGGAGCCCAAGTGCCCTGCTCAGACCTGCTTACTCTGTGCACAGATCTCTGTATCCTTATCTGGAGACATCTTTGGTTTTGGGTTGTCTGAAACCAGTAGGGGTCGAGGGAGATGTTACTAGCTTCTAATGAATAGAGGCTGAGGATACTACTAAATATTGTACACTACACAGCACAGCCACCAAAACAAAGAATTATGCAATCCCATTGCCAGTAATACTGGGATTGGGAAACTTTGGTATAAAATATGCAATCATTAAAGGTCAGCTTCGTGACACAGAAGTAACCAGATTATATGTCCAAGAAGGTCAGAGTAGGACAGAGTCAGGCAAGGAACATATCCGAACTTCAGAAAGACTTCTAACTCAAGGTGATAAATGAATGAGAAATCAGAAAGTTGTAGCTGAAACATCAAGGGGTTCAGAGTCAGAATCCAGAGACCACCTTTGACTAGCTGCATGAGGTTGGGCAATTACTTGAGCCTTCCTTGATTCAATTTCTACAAGACCAGGATCCTAAAATTGGCTCCAAATGAATTTGCAAGGACAAAATAAGATACTGAATATGAACTACTTTTCACGAATGATTGTTAAATAGCAACATTCCACTAAAAGCACTTATCCCTTCCTTTTTTTGGGGTAACCTCTGCATCACAGAAGTAGAGCAAGGAAATAGATGGTTTTGTCTTCCTCCAGTAGCCTGAAATTTTCAGGAATCCTTGATCCTCCTTCCCACCTTCTAATTTTCTGTTTTACCTCCTTCTGAGAAATGAGATTTCCCCATTCATCAGTGATCACATAATAAGGCAGGGGCTTGAGGTATAGATCTCTTAACCTGATGACTCCAAGTATATAAAGTGAACTGCCCAAGAATCTATGCACACAAGAGATCAAGGAGACTCAGGGGAAATTAATCATTCCAGGAACAAAGAGTTAACAGGAAAAGTGTGTCTTTGAAAGACAGGGGTCATTCTAAGCACATTAGAAATCCCATCATTAGAATTGTTCCCTCACTGAAACACTACTGATTCATCTTAAATCTCTGGACAAGGAAGCACTTTTCAATATCTACTGAAACCCCAAATTATTCCTGCAAAATTTCCATAGGCTACTGAAAACACAAAGATGAGCATATTTTTGATAGTGGAGGAGGATCTGGCATTATCAGAGGTATTGCTGACAGGGGTACCACCTTCATTCTTGTGACCAAACTGGTGGTATGGTGGCCTCTATCCACATGCTTAAAAAAGAACATTGACTGAACTGCAGTAACAGTACCCTCAAGTAACTTCAGCCATGGAAGTAGTTCCTTTGAGGCCACTGAAAGTGATCAAATTCCTTTCCATAGAGACTTAGGAAAGGGAAGGAGAAAGGTGGTATGTACTACCATGGCATTGGAAAGAAACATTATGAGAATACAGCAGATGCATCTCCTATGCATATGAACAAATTGCACAGTGGACACAGAGCAACCAGAGAATATCTTTTGCAGGTTTCCATCTGACATCCTTTTCTTAATCAAACAGGCATGGCCCAGTTACATTATAAAGAGTAAATAATTATTCTCTCAGAATGTCAACTAGATCTGCCTCTGTGTTGCTAAAAATCCTTACACTGTGTTTCAGCAGTAACTTTAGGACATTTATTTAATCCCTGGAGTCATCCAAATATTGCAGAGCTTCAGACTGAGCTCATGAATCTTTGACAGGTCAGGTCTTCCATACCACATGATGGCATTTAAGGCAGGGGATGAGGAGTTACTATTCTTATATTTTAACTGATCCCAAGATGATACTTATATTACTATTCCCTGACTTTCCTACTTCCATTAAGAAAACATATGAAATCCAAATCTTTCTGCTTTGGGTGAGGGAAAACAAATCTGAAGCCACTCAACTGCCTCACAGTGCACTATGTGACAAACAAGGGCCCAAGATCACTTGATTATCACGGCCCATGGTCTCTCTTGAAATCAGACAGCTTGGAATGGATCATGTAAATCAAGAACTAGAATAGACATAAACCCTATCTCTCAGTGATAGTTTAGAGGAATGTAAAATATTAGACCTAAGGCATTCGCATGGAAATGCTTACCTTTCATAATTGCTACCTGAAGCTCCTTTTCTTATTCTTCGCAACTTTTTTGACAGAATGATAATCCTAAATCAAGATTTTAAAACAAAACCATTTAAAATATATGAGTGCTTAGCAAACAGGTTTTAGAATTTAAGAATCATTTTAAAACTAGATTTTTTATTTTTTTAATTTATTTAATGTTGATTCATTGAACACAAATGGAGTACAGCTATTATTTCTCTGGTTGTACACAAAGTAGAGTCACACCATCTCTGCATTCATACATTTACACAGGGCAATGATGTCTGTCACACATTCTGTTATTATTCTTACCCCCCACCCGACCCCACCCCTCCCTTCCCTCTATGCTATCTATCCTTCCTCCATTCTTGCCACCCTTTCCACCCTGCATTATGCATCATCATTCACTTATCAGAGAGACCATTCGGCCTTTGGATTTTGGGGATTGGCTAATCTCACTTAGCATAACAGTCTCCAACATCATCCATTTACCTGCAAATGCCATGATTTTATTCTTATTTATGGATAAGTAATATTCCATTGTGTATATATACCACAGTTTCTTTATCTATTCATCTAATGAAGGGTATCTAGGTTGATTCCACAATCTAGCTATTGTAAATCGAGCAGCTATGAACATTGATGTGGCTGCATCACTG
>JAJEJO010005337.1:1262-13469 GCA_020662805.1 Glaucomys volans | reverse complement strand
TGTTCATTTTCTTGGCCCATTTATTAATTGGGTTATTAGTGTTCTTGTAATAAGTGTAAAGATTTTTGAGTACTTTGTAGATTCTGGAGATTAGTGCTCTATCAGAAGTGTGTGTGGCAAAGATTTTCTCCCACTCTGAAGGCTCTCTCTTCACAATGCTGATGGTTTCCTTTGTTGAGAAAAAGCTTTTTAGTTTTACTCTATCCCAATCATTGATTCCTGCTTTTATTTCTTGTGTTTTGGGTGTCATGTTAAGGAAATCTGGTCCTAGGCCAACATGATGAAGATTTGGACCTATTTTCTCTTCTATTAGGTGCAGGGTCTCTGGTCTAATTCCTAGGTCCTTGATCCATTTTGAGTTGAGTTTTGTACAGGGTGAGACATATGGTTGAGTTAAAATGATTTTTAATTTGATTTAATAAACATGTATTGAGAGTTAGCACTTAAATCCCCAACTCCAGTTTTTGTAGGTGTTTTTTGTCTCCAAAAGGCAATCTCACTCTAACTCAAGCTACCCTGTCTGTGGTATTTTGTTATGGGAGTTCCAGAAAACTTATACATTTCCATTTTTTCAAAATTCACATTTTAACAACACTGTGTAGTTCAAACAAAATTAAGTAGACTGAATTAAATACTCTCATACATTATTTGAGTGTGCATAAATTGGTTCAAATTCCATGGAGGTCAATTAGGGAATATCACAATTAAAAAGTACATTCTTTTCAGATTTGATATTTCACTCCTGTTTATCCTACAGAAATACTATCATGTTTGTGAAGTGTGTTTAATACTCATTTCCACATAACAAAACTGCAAATAACATACATGCCCACCAAGACTAATGAAGTACATCCATATAATACTGTGTAGTTATTGTTTAAATGAACAACTCTATATAGAATGATTTCACATAGTGACAAGTTTTTAAAAATAAGGTGCAATATGATGTATAATTATGCTACCATGTCTGAAGAAGAAAAATGATATGTGCATGTATTTCAAAATGGCCCCTCAGACTTGGATGTGAAATAGAAAAATATCTGTCTGACTCTGGAGTCAGGATTTTTGACTACAGCCTCTGGGTAGCTATTAGAGACATTACACTTTTTCCCCCCCCCCCATCATGATCTTCCAGTCACTGTTTCCAGATGGGCACTCCAATTTTTCAGTGAAGTGGGAGCTCTGCCCTAAACAGCTAAGAGAAGCTTTAATCATCAGACTTCATCACTTCTCTTTCCCTGAATGGGCTTTGGCTTCTGGCCTTCCTTGGCCCCTCCCTCTTCTTGCAACTAAATGTTGCCTAGAATATGACAGCCCACTCACAATGAGCCTTGCATTTGTCATGTCTCCTTGGGCATCAAGGAATGCTCTACTACTAGCATTCTATTCTGAGATAGAGACTCCTATGGCCTGGTTATAGCACCTAGTCCAGGAGCAAGAGTATTTCAGGGAGCACAAGAACTTCATTATATATTTGGTCAATCAAATCTTACAAATGCTTCATATAAAGGCTCTGCATTATAGAAAAATGGTTGCACTTTTGAGAGTTACTCCAGATTATTTGAGTAATGAATCTTCCCTCTTTTTGATGAATGCCTGAAAGCATCCTGAAAACTAATGCTTCCTAGTTTGTAACCCACTTGGAAAAAACCTATTCTAGCCCACACTCAGCCTTTATTCTTTTCTCCAGTTTGCTCTTTACAGAAGAGAGTCCAGCAAACTTCCCAAACAAGGCTGCAAGGGTTTTGACCAACCACAAAAAAACACAAAACAAAACAAGACTAAGTGGGACAGGGAGAGAAACCCAATAAGGAGGCAAAATTCAAAATTAAATTTAAACTTTTATGACTTGAAAATTGTATTCATTTTGGATGAAGAAGATAACCCAATCATGGAAAGTAATAAATCAGAAACCAGTAGGCAAGCAGGGTGGGTAAATACACAGGAATGTTGAAGGTCAAAGCAAGCAATGGGTCATAAATCAGGAGTTAGAATACAAACACCTGAGAGGAGTTCAAGGTCAATGGTTCTACTCTGGGTAACTCATTAGAAACCATTAAAAAGTCACTGGAGTCAGATGGTTATAGACTCTTTCCCAGCAGATGCTAAATAGATCACAAATTCATATTTGATTCATCTGAATACACAGCAGCCAATGTGATTATGCATGCTGTACCTCTAATAGGGGACCATTGAGATGACAGATACGAGAGATCTCTGTATTTATTGACATAGTTTTCTGGCAGAGTTTTTTAAACATAACTTTTACAACAATCAAGAAATAGATTATATTTCTGATTCATTCAGGAGTGCCATATGAGCTAGTATTGGTCCTACCTCAAGGGTTCTCAGCCTACAGAAAGAAGGCCATTTGGGCAATGGCAGGAGGCCAGTTCTTGAAATCAGATGACCTGCATTCTACACTCAGCGTTATTGGACAGTTTTCTTCACCTCTCTAGGTCTGAATGTCCTCATTCAGCAAAATGACATTTTGTTCTAGATGATTTTTCACTTATTGAGTATATTACACACTTTCTCACCTCTGATTTTTCACACATGCTATTGCTTCCACTTGGAATATGTCTCCTTCACTCATCACCAGGCTGATCCTCCACATCCTTTAGGTCTTGGCATAAATGTTAATTCTTCCAGAAGGCTTTTATTTCTAACTTGGTTATGTCCTCTCCTGAAGATATCCATGGACAGTGCTCCACCTACCATCATAACTCACAAGAGATTGTACCATAATGATTTGTTTCAGTGTTTGTTTTTCCCATTAGACTTTAAATACCAGTAGGATGGGAAGTGCCTTTCTCACTTGTTCAGGGCTCTGTCTTTCCTGCAAAGCACACAGAAGTAACTCAATATTTTAGATAAAGACACAAATTATCTCAAAATTTATATGGAAACCAGCAAGTCTTATTCATAAAGAATTTTTCTGGATTTAGATTGCCTCTTAAGTTTGTTGAAGTTAGTCTAATTCATTTATCTTCTGCTTCAGAAAGTTGATTCTTGAATCCTGATTTCTTATCTCTACATATTTTTTCTAAAATTACAGTGCTACACAGGCGCAAATAGATTCCAATAAAGATGTGTATGTTTGAGTTTGTGGAAATTCATTTTACTTTGACTCAGCAAGTCAAATGGAATGGAGTTATTTTACAAACAACCCCACTTCCGATTTACCTTCTTAGTAAATTCTGATCAATTAGACCTATTCTACTTTAAAGGAGTGAGATCTTGATATCAAGAGCTGAGGCAAGGTGAGGAAAGCTGTCTGATTACTGAAATAGAAATACCTTAATCATTCTTTCAATGAAAAAAAAATCAAGATAAAGACTCCCGGAAGGGTTATTTTCATGAATGTAAATAAGAACCAAAGATCTCCTGTAAGCCCTATTCCTCCATTCCTGACTTTGTGTTTGTCAATTATGCCTTGGGAAGCCAGAAATGATTCTGTAATATTAGAAGGGAATAGAAAGATGAGACCACCTATATATTATTGGGAATAGGACAGTATTTAAGGGAGGCAGCATATTTTCCTGCAGGAGGAAGAGTTTTTCCTGGGAAGCAAGAACCTCAGCATGTGCAATGTTTAAGAGCACAGACTCTGAAGTCAAATTGTCTGGTTTCAAATCCTAGCCTGCCTTTCCTACCAGAGAAATTTGTAGAAGTTAACCTCATGGCATCTACTTCCATTTTCTGTAAAATGGGCATAGTTAGGGTAACTACATGATAAGGTTGTCACACAAGTAAAATGAATTGAGGCATTCAAGCTAGTGCTCAACATATGTTAAATGGGATTTTCTTTATCATGGGCAGGGACAGGGAGGGAATTGTTTATGTAAGGTACAGAATACACTAAGTTTCTCCAGTCTAGCCTGAGGCAATTGGCAAAAACAGAAATTGTGAAATTCCTTTGGGTGGGGTAGCCCAAAAGAGGTGAGGTCACATAGAGGCCAGACTATAATCACTTGGGATTCTCCAAATTCTCTGTCTTTGGTGCAGTTAGTGGCAGTAGGGTAGAAGAGAAGGCAGGGTGAAGGCACCAGCAGCCAAGAAGCAGACATGGGAAATGCCAAGAGAAGAAGATAATTAGATTGCCTGTCAAATATTTACCAGACTTTCCTTTTGAGATGCCTCCTGGAGATCAGGATAAGAAAGTGCCTCACAATCGGAGGTATCCAGAGCCCCAAACCTGTGTAATTTGTCCTTTACTTCTTTAACTCAACATGGAAGATACCTTTAGAAAATTTCAAGGTACCCAAGCCCCCCCATTTAACCCAACAATTTCCCCTAGAGTTGTGCATTGCAGAGGCACAGAGCTGGGAGAACAATAAGTAGTTTTTAACTTATTAATCTCAACTGATAATTCTGTGCCATTTCCTGTCACTAAATAACAGAAAATTTCACCTGAAGAGTTTTACATTTTTGTATTCAGAGGCTACTGAGTCATCATTAAGTTCTCAGTAGTGTGTGTGTATGTATGTATGTATGTGTGTGTGTATGTGTGTGTGTATGTATTTATACATACTTATTTCTTTATAGTTACTAAGAGGCAGTAAGGATAAGTGAGGGTGGGTCAGCCAGTGCGAAAGCAGGAACAGAGCAAAAGTCTTCCTGCACTTATCTTGAGATACATATAAACCTCAAGAGGTCATTTAGAAGAGATACACATGATCATTAACCACATTTGTAACAGTTGGTCTGTTATAATCTGGTTGTTTCTTTTACAAAGCACATCTACCCATGACACTGTTATAACTTGTCATTAAAGTCCCTTGGGAGGTTCTATGTCTAATCTTTACCCAGAACTGACTTCTTACTCTCCTGTTTTCTCACCTATCTCTGCATGCTGTAACTGAAAATTGTGACTGGGCTTGATATGTAATTAGGGTTGTGTCTCTTTGCCAGGTGGTTTCTCCCTCCTCTACTAATTAGTCCAGCTTTCCCTTTAAGGCAAGTGGGAACTATCAGTTAAGTCAAAAGAAAACAATAGGCCTGGTGATGTCAGTTTTTGAAACTGTTGACTGTTTTCCATATTATATCATATGGTCATGAGGATTACTTTGCACTTATGGGTAAACTATTCAGCTACTCATTAGCTCAGTTCAGACACATCGAGGCTTGTCCTGGTTTAACTAACCTTTTAGGCCATGTGACATGAAAAAAACACATTCTTCTCCAAGAGGTGCAAGACTCAGTAGCAAACTAAGACTTTCTTTTCCAGATGGCTTGTGTAGTTATTTTTCCCACAGCAGAATCACAAGGATTTGGAACAAAAAGCAACAAAAATAATTGTACTTGGGTATCTCTTAAGAAACTAGACATATTTTACAAATATAATATTGTTCCATTTTTAAAGTATCCTAACGGGTTGATAATGAGAGTTTCAGAAAATTCCTGGTAGTAGCATAGGCTACTCCAACACTTTCAACTTACCAAGTCCACAGATGAGCAGTTAACACAAAGAATACCAGCTTCGGATGCTGGCCATGGGACAGTTATTACTTCCTTTGGTTCCCTTCTCCAGGAATTCTCAAAAACTGTGGTCTACTAGAAGCATCAGTATCAGTATCACAGATAGGCAAATTTTTGTGGCTCACCTCAGAAATACCAAAATCAGAAACTCTGGGGAAAGAGTCAGAAATCTGCATCTTAATGAAACCTCTAGGTGATTCTGGTACAACTCCATCAGATGGAGCCCCACTGCTAACCATAGGGCCAAATATGGGCAAAGATTTTTCATATAAGTGTTTGTTGAAATCCTTAAAGTTGATCTTCTTATCATGAGTCTTAGATCACAGAAAACTGTGTTAGGATCATTGTTACTTCTGTGAAAAAAAGGAAGAAGGAAAAAAATGCACCAATTTCCTGGTAAATTTCCCCAATGGTTTTAACAATCTTTACCATATGCAAAGTATAATGTTTTCAAAGATTAAATGCCACTCGTGGGACTTAAAGAAAAGAGGAATACAAGACCATACTTGAGAAAAGAAATCTCTCTCTTCTCTGCTATGGAAGGAAATATAACACTTATTATTGGGTCATTCCAAAATATAGGTTTCTAAAACAAAGAAAACCTTTTTAGACAGGGTGGTCAAAATGAATAAGACCCCCTTTTGGTAGTAGCTTTTCCACTGTCGACACACACTCCTAACAAGAAATTTTCCTGAAAAGATTAAACTAATTACTGAAGTTCTCTTGACTTTGGTTACAAAGGAAGGCAAGCATGTTCAGGTAAAATTGCCTTGAAATCAGAGTCCCAAACTCTTGCACATTCCTCACATTCATGGCATTCTTGAGACCATCAGGAGACCACCCGGAAAGACAGAGAAAAGAAGATCGACTGGAGGCAGCGTAAACAGCAATTATCAATGCCATTTCCAAGAGGATATCCCATGAAAACACATTTCTTTATAGTCACTAAGAGGCAATAAGGATAAGGATAAGTGAGGGTGCATCAGCCAATGGGGAAGTAGGAACAGAGCAAGAGCCTTCCTGCACTTATCAACAGCAGAAAGCTTTGAGGGGATGGAGATGCCTGGGCACTGAGGTAATCAGTACTCAAGGGGCTGCCCCCCATGGCCTGCTCCTGTGTAAGCCCATCTGTTTATTTGGATTAGCTCTGCCACTTTATGATAGATTCTTTGAGGAAATCAAAATAATTCAGTGTGCTAAGTGAAATTATATGACCAGGACTAGCCGGGTAATTTAATGTAGAGGCACAGCCGCTTTGTTCATTAGCATTGACCTTGGTCAAATTATTAAATCTCATATTGCTCCGGTGAATTCATGAGTCCAATGGGAACATAATCACCAATTTATCACTGGAAGACTCTTGAGAATAGTGGATGGAGTTTTGGGTTCTGTTGTGTTGTATTCTATAACATTGTGTGGGCTTTCATTTTTATTTTGAAGAACAAATTGGAAGTTGTTCTCATTCCAAGTCCTTCTCATTGAAATCACATGAGGAAATCATTGAGCCAATAGGCAAGTATTATATTTTGCTTAACAATGAACATTAAAAAAGAGACCAATGAAATGTTTCTTTTAACAACAGAGGTGGCTTTTTTGTTCCTGTTGTTCTGTGTGTGCATGCATGTATGTGTGTGCATAGGAAAGAGGAAGCCCACTAACAAGCTGGATTGTCAGTAGTGCCAGGGAGACTGAGAAGTTTGAGATCAGTGAAAGTGACATAAACACTTAGTATTGAGTCTTTAGAATAAACAGTTATTTAGCCAACCAAGTTTTCAAATGAGGAAATTGTCAGTCCAGTAGGGTAGATGTCATGTTCTTGAATATCAAGGTGGCCTTACATTCACCCTCTGCCTATTTATGGCATTTTGGGGGGCTAGCTCTGAACCTCTCCTTAAGTAACACCAGTCCTTCAGGCTTAGCCAGCTGGGGCTGCTGTGCCTTGACCCAAGCACAGGCCAATTAAGATTCATTATGTCACATCAAGGGAAAAATTCCAAACACTGCACCCTCCACCAAGAATGCAGCATCCTTACCCTCCCACTTCAAGCCCTGGGATGTTTTCAGTAAAAATAACCTTAGCTAATCATAACTGCTGGGGAGGATAGAGATAATCTCAGTGAGGTCACAAAGAGCTAAAAAAAAGTCTTTAGAGATCAAAGAGTTTTACAACAAAGGTGTCAGAAAATTCAGGATATAATAACTCATCTTTTATCCTTCTGCTCTTTCTGAGCCTTACATGGGTCTGGGATGTTGAGATGTTGAAATTATGGGGTGGGGGTGCCTATCCCACAGGGCAAGCTGTATGCTGACTCAAGTCCTAGTTCCACAGTGAATAGAAACCTCCTTTTCGGGTCTCAGGTAAATTAGTATCATGCACCTAAATAACTAAAAACAGAGAAAGTCATCATAGTGACAGACTTGTAAAAGGCAGTTGCAGGAAATTGCACAAAATAAGCAGAATAAATATTACTGGAGTGAATTGGATACTGTATGCAACAACCACCTGACAATCCAACTTTCTTTCAAATTTCTCTTTTCCTCGTCTCTACTTTTTTTTTTTTTGCCAGATGAATGTACTTCCAGCTGGACTTAGGAGAAGCAACGGTGTCAAACAACGACTTGTTAAGAAATACACACCTGTCATAAATGCAAGAGTCTCTCAGGGGATATATTGAATTGCGTTCCCTGCTTCCTATGAAAAGGTGCAATGAAAAAACGAATTAACTATCAACTACCAGATGTTTCTAGCATCTCTATTAGTATGGGAAAGATGAAACAATTGCTGCATTGTACAGATGTGTAACTCACATAAACATAAGTATTTAGTACGTGGGAGTAAGACTCAACTAAATGTGTCTTGAGAATAATTGATCTTTTCTTTTTGGCAATGCTTTATAATAACAGGAAGAAATCTCTTCTTGTACTGACACATTTTTTTACCAACACTAAGAATAAATGGACATATATCTAAGGGTGCAAAACACATGGATATTCATTTTTACTTTGACGTTGCTCATTGCATCAACTATAATTATCTTGAACTTCCTGATAATGCTCATATATGCACATTTTGTGATTTAAAAACTTCCTGGTTTCAGAAAGTTCTAAGTACTATAAATTCTATACTCCAGATAATAATGGAGTCCAGTGAGGAGAAGTAATATAGTCAGTGCTGTGGGGAAGGACAGATATGCCGGCACTCTGAAAATATTAAGGAAGTCTGTCTACAAATGTTTGGATCACTCTTGGTCTCACAACCAAATACATGATGTTTGGGTATATGGAGCAGTTATCAATATGTGCCAATAAGGAAAGGGAGTAAGAATATATGGTAACAAAGCCTTAAATACTGCCTCTGGTTTCACATAATTGCCCCTCTCAAGTGAATGGATTTTGGATTCAGCTTCCTGTCATCTTTATACCAGAGGAGAATCATGGAATAGGAAGAGGAGGGGTGTCACCATTTTGTGTTCCGTAGTGCAGTGCTCACAACCAGACTTTGGGTCCAAGGTAAAATCTGATGGATTTCTCTCCACTGGCTGCCCAGGTGTTTTCTAGAGAAAGATTCTGAGAGATGGTATCCGGACTTAGAAAGAGGATTGGAGTCTGTTAGCAACATTTGCCAGTACTTTGAAAGTAAAGGGAGCGGAGAGCGGAAAGTGTGGAGGTCACCATGGCCACCACCTCGTGCTGGTGGAACCCGCACCAGCATGGCTCTGGACGAATCCCCAGCTGTGTCTGTGTCCAGGGGTGGTCGAGGCCGAAGTGAGGAAGATGCTCGGGGACCTGAATCCCACCTCGCTTCGCACAAAATGCCGGACGACCTACGTTAAGCTTCCCTGGCAGAGAGCGACCATCTGGGGCTGCCTGAGTCCTCAGAGCTGAGCTCCGGTCTTCTCTGCCACTGTGAGGCGTCTCCTGGGGAGGTCTGGCCTGGAGCAGAGGGAGTCATGGGCTCCAGCGGGGAGTTTGGGCCCTTCGGCTCTATTTTACAGCTTCCCTGGCAGAGAGTGACCACCTGCCACCGACTGAGCCCCCAGCAAGGAGCTCAGGCCTGCCTGGGCTCTCAAGCCCAGTGTCTCCATCACTGAGCACAGTTTTGTGCCCCCCACCCCAACTTGGTCTAGTGCCCAGGTCCACACCGTTGCCCGGGGTCTAGCACCTTGCTGTATCTGATTGTCTATCAACACCAGGCTGCCTCTGCCCAGAAGCATTGATCATTCCCAACCTGGAGGGAGTGGGACAGCAGCTTTCTTGGGTCACTGCTTGATCAAGCACCTCTCAAGCATCAGGTGAGTTACTGGAAATCCGCAGGGACACTTTAAGTCTGTACAGGAAACTTGTAATCCCTCTGATTTGCACAACTAGAGGGGAAAATACATGAGCAACATGAGAAAACACGGGAAGAAGGTGTCCCAAACAAACCTAGATGATATATCAAGAGAACCCAAAGACAGTATGGTAGAAAGAATGATAGAAAGGGAGTTCAGAATGTTCATAATTAAAATGATCCGAGAAGAGAATGATGCGATGAGAGAGCAGATTCAGGCTATGAATAATCAGCTAATACAGCAATTGCAGGAAGCAAAAAATCATTTCAATAAAGAGATAGAAGTTCTGAGAAAAAAACAAACAGAAATCCTTGAAGGAAACAAGGAAATGAAGGAAATAATAAACCAAGTTAAAAACTCAATAGAAAGCATAATTAACAGAATAGATCACCTGGAAGACAGAACCTCAGACAATGAAGACAAAATATTAAATCTTGAAAACAAAGTCGAACAAAGAGAGAAGATAGTTAGGAATCATGAACGAAACCTCCAAGAAATATGGGACATCATGAAAAGACCAAATTTAAGACTTGTTGGGACTGAGGAAGGCACAGAGATACTAACCAAGAGTATGAATAATCTGTTCAATGAAACAATATCAGAAAATTTCCCAAATATGATGAATGAGATGGAAAATCAATTACAAGAGGCTTACAGGACACCAAATACACAGAATTACAACAGATCCACACCAAGGCACATTATAATGAAAATACCTAACATATAAAACAAAGATAGAATTTTAAAGGTGGCAAGAGAAAAACATCAGATTACCTACAGGGGGAAACCAATACGGATATCAGCAGATTTCTCAGCCCAGACCCTAAAAGCAAGAAGGGCCTGGAACAACATATTTCAAGTTCTGAAAGAAAACAGATGCCAACCAAGAATCTTATACCCAGCAAAACTTACCTTCAGATTTGATGATGAAATAAAATCCTTCCATGATAAACAAAAGCTTAAAGAATTCACAAAGAGAAAGCCTGCCCTACAGAACATTCTCAACAAAATATTTGAAGAGGAAGAAACGAAAAACAACAATCTCAGTCAACATGGGGAGGAATTACCCTAAAGAAAGAGTCAATCAAAAGAGAAAAAAAGTTAAGCTAAAAACCCCAAAAAAGCTAAAATGGCAGGAAATACAAGTCATATCTCAATAATAACCCTGAATGTAAATGGCCTAAACTCATCAATCAAAAGACATAGACTGGTAGATTGGATTAAAAAGAAAGACCCAACAATATGCTGCCTTCAAGAGACTCATCTCATAGGAAAAACATGCCCACAGACTAAAGGTGAAAGGTTGGGAAAAAACATACCACGCACATGGACTGAATAAAAAAGCTGGGGTTTCCATTCTCATTTCAGATAAAGCAGATTTCAAGCCAAAGTTAGTCAGGAGGGATAAAGAAGGACATTTCATACTGCTTAAAGGAAGCATAAATCAGCAAGACATAACAATCATAAATATTTATGCACCAAACAATGGTGCATCCATGTATGTCAATCAGATCCTTCTCAATTTCAGGAATCAAATAGACCAAAACACAATAATACTGGGGGACTTTAACACTCCTCTCTCACCGTTGGACAGATCTTCCAAGCAAAAATTGAACAAAGAAACCATAGGACTCAATGACACAATCGCTAATTTGGACTTAAAAGACATATATAGAATATTCCATCCATCAAAAAGTGAATACACTTTCTTCTCAGCAGCTCATGACTCCTTCTATGAAATAGACCATATGTTATGCCACAAAGCTACTCTTAGCAAATACAAAAACATAGAGATACTACCTTGTATACTATCAGATCATAATGGAATTAAATTAGATATTAATGATAAAGTTAAAAACAGAAACTTCTCCAAGACCTGGAGATTAAATAATATGCTATTGAATGATGCATGGATAACAGAAGACATTAAGGGGGAAATTAAAAGATTCTTAGAGGTCAACAAGAACAAAGATACAACATATCAAAATCTCTGGGACACTATGAAAGCAGTGCTAAGAGGAAAATTCATTGCATGGAGTGCATTTAATAAAAGAATGAAAAGTCAACAAATCAATGATCTCACACTACAGCACAAAGCCCTAGAAAAAGAGGAACAGATCATCACCAAAAGTAGCAGAAGACAGGAAATAATCAAAATCAGAGCTGAAATCAATGAAATTGAAACAAAAGAAAAAATTCAAAAAATTGACAAAAAAAGTTGGTTCTTTGAAAAAATAAACAAAATTGATAAACCCTTAGCCACACTAACGAAGAGAAGGAGAGAGAAACTCCAAATTACTAAAATTTGTGAAGGAAATGGAAATATTACAACAGACACAATTGAAATACAAACCATAATAAGAAGCTACTTTGAAAATTTATACTCCAACAAAAT
>JAJEJO010005336.1:172712-182786 GCA_020662805.1 Glaucomys volans | reverse complement strand
CCAATGACTAGGACAAAGTAGGAACGCAAAGAAGAGAATCCCACGTGATTGTCGCCAGCAACCAAATACTTTCTTGACAGGAAGCTCTGCTGGGAGTCAGAGGTTGCAAGACTGTAAAACGTACATCAAGGTCATGTGCCCACACGGCCAGCAGAGATGACCCGGTTTCTCGGCACTCCCGTCCTGCCAATAAGCTGGATCAGAGAGGCTGTTGCCCAAGGTCACAGGGCTCAGCCACCTCAGTTCCCCTGAGGTGCCACGCTCACCAGAATCCAGGGCTTTATCTTTCCCCTGACCTCACCTGCTGCCTGCCGACCGCTCAGGAAGCTGCAGATCATTCTGGCTCCTGTCCTCTCTCAGTCGGTGGTTTTCCCTTTCAGTGGAAATAGATGGCTTTACTTCAGGTCTCCTTCCTGCTGCGTCAGTGGTATTCAGCACACAGGGCCATTTGTGATGCCACCTCTTTCACTTACATCCACCAGATTATCTCTGGCTAGTGACTCATGTCAATTATCACTCCTCTGGGGCCCAGTTTTCAAGAAGAGTCAGCCAAAGATGACTTCCCCTTCACCCTACAAAAGCATTCCATTCCAGTGAAGCCCCAGGAGAGGAAAAAAAAATGGGTTAAAACTCTGTTAAGGGGCGGGATGTGGCTCAGTGGGTAGAGTGCTTGCCTTGCATGCACAAGGCCCTGGGTTCAATCCCCAGCACCGCCAAAAAAAAAAAAAAAAAAAAAAAAGTAAGCAAAAAAAAAATCTCTCTGTTAACTCCAAGTAATCTCAAAACTCTCTGCATCTTTGGGAACAAACTTTGGTGAGGGGTCAATTTATTTTAAAAATCCACTTTCCCACCAGGCACAGTGGCAACATGCCTGTAATCCCAGCAGCTCAGGAGGCTGAGGCAGGAGGATCATGAGTTCAAAGCCAGCCTCAGCAACTGAGTGAGGCCCTAAGTAACTCCAGGAGACTCCGTCTCTAAATAAAATAAACAAATGGGATGGGGATGTGGCTCAGTGGTTAAGTGCCTCTGCATGCAATCATCAGTACCAAAAAAAGAAAAAGAAAAAGGAAAAAAATCTACATTCCCTTCCTGAACTCTGTAATTCTGTAGAGTTCTTTATGGAACCAGTCTCCAAAGTGTGATTTAAAAAAAAAAATATATATATATATATATATGTATACACACACACACACACACACACACACACAAAATAAAGAAGACATTTCAGCACAGTTGAACCGAAGTTGAGAGACCACATTCAATTATATAGTAAATTTTTGTTGAGCACCTACTATGTGTCAGACCTCTCCGAGGTGCTGAAGAAAAAGCCACCAAATGCCAGTGAAAATCCGAGATGATTATCACTGAATAATCACCGTTAGACAAACATGTTTGAGAGTCAAAGAAAAATCATATATAGAACAGGAAATCAAGGCAATTCTCTGGACAGTTTTTGCCACTATTCCCCTATCCAAACCCTCTAAACCCTAGCAATACCCTCATTAATAATTTATTCATTATTATAATAATGACAAAATTGGATTGTACCACTGAAACAATTTAAATCATGTCTACCACTTACTAGTCAGGGATTCTGGTCAAATTACTTCACTTTTTTTCGACTTCATTATCCTCATCTATGAAATAAAATTACTGATACTGCCGGACTCAGAGCAGCTGTGAAAATTAAGCAGGGTTTAGTAGACATGCACTGGTACATGATAAATAGTCAATAAATATTACTATTTAGACAAAGGCTTTGATCTGAATTAGCTCAAGTATCCTTTTCATTCTACATCATTCCAAACATCTCTTCCCATGATTCTTTAAGACACATTAGGCCTGGTGTGGTGACACATGCCTGTAATCCCAGCGGCTTGGGAGGCTGAGGCAGGAGGATCACAAGTTCAGGGCCAGCCTCAGAAATTTAGCGAGGCCCTGAGCAACTAAGTGAGACCCTATCCCAAAATTTAAAAAATAAAATAAATTAAAGGGTTGGGGATGTGATTCAGTGGTTAAGCACACCTGGGTTCATTTGTTGGTACCAAAACAAACAAATAAAAACAAGCAAATGCCTTTATAGCTACAGATTCTAAGGTGAGCTGATCCACGAGGAAAGGAGAGTTCATTCTGAGGATGTGAATGCAGAAGTCCAAGGTCTCCATCACCTAGGGCAGTCTCCAGGAGAGACCTGGTATCTTCCTTCCCCATCAGCTTTTGTGGCTAAGACTGTTTTGTATCAGAAACAATTTTTAAAAACTGTAGGCAAAGTTCATCCATGAAGCAAATTTTTAGAAAAGAAGCAGAGGAGAGGGTCCACACAGAGAAATCTGTCCCTGCATATAAAGTTTTATATCCTATGAGGTCCTCTTTATCAGGAGTGGTTTGACTTGAAAGAGAGCGAAATTATCTAATGGAAAAAATACTGAAAAGTGCTCTGTTTCTGAGTAATTTGAGTGAACGTCCTGGAATAGTTTCTACTGGAATCAGCTCATGGACTGATTTCTTGATATTTTTCTGTCCCACGCTACACTTAGTAACTCCTAGGCCCTGAGGACTGTCATGACATGATGAAAGAAAGATGGCACAGCAGACTACACTTTAGTGGACAGTTCTGAACATTCGCGATTTAGATGCCATCCTTTAAATCACATTTGCACTGTTGATGGGATGTCACTTGGTGCAGCACTGTGGAATCAGCACGGTGCCTCCTCAGAGGAGTAGGCCCCTGTGACCCAGAGGGCACTCCTCCGCATGCATCCTAAAGAACTAGAGTCCTCATGCTACGGTCACCCAGGGACACCCACGTTCACAGCAGCACATTTCACAATGGCCAAACCACGGACCAGCCAAGATGTCCATCAACACAAATGGAAAAAGAAAATGTGGCGTGTATACACAATAGTTTTATTCAGTCATAAAGAAAAATGAAATGATGTCATTTGTAGGAAAACGGACAGAACTTGAGACCATCATATTAAGCGAAATAGGCCCAAGTGAGAAAGTCAAGGTGTGTTTTCTCTCATATGTGGAAAATAGAGAGGAAAAAGGAAAAGGAAGGTGGGGTGGGGAGTCTTATGAAAGTCAAAGGGAGGTGAGTAGAGGAAAGGGGCCAGCGGGAGGAGGAGTGGAGGTGGGGAAGGGCGGGCTGGGGAGGCCCAACCACAATGTTAAACTGGGTGCACGTGCTACTATTCCTGACAACAAATCCCATCATTAGGTACAACTATAACACACCAATGAAAAATGTGGAAAGAAAAAAGCATTCCATTCTTCACAAACGTGTTTGTGTGCGTTGCAGATACCACACCACTTTACCACCGGTGCGTAGGACATGCCCATCGTGAGACCCGAGTAGCACGGCTGCACCGCCGCAGCCTCCACCGGTTTGGATTCACAGCCGCTTTAGGAAATTCCAGTCTGACCAAGTCATTTTCCTCTCTACCTGGACAAATGCACGTATTAATATTTCCAGAATTGCTGGTGCTTCTAGAATATTGGTTTTTGGTGCCAAATCGTTGGTATTTTGTCCGAATGGTAGCTTACCAAACAGAGAACCCTGGTTCTAGGACACTTGGGCAAACCTAAGTGTGTGTACATACATATATATACATATACACACGTATATACACACACGTGTGTGCATATGTGTGTGTGTTTGTGTATATACATATACGTACACATGTACGTGTGTATATACATACGTTTAAAATATGTTAAAATACATTTTAATAAGCATTTATATCATATCTTTTATTGAAATTGCCATTTCCTTTCTCTTAAAATCACATCCTTTCTTCCTGAGAACTGAAGGAAAAGGAGCTTTCGAACCACCCAGGATTGAACAATTATCTTTCTCTTCTTTTCTTCCCCCTCCCCCTCCCCCACCCTCTCTGGCATGATTTCTGACTTTCAAAAGCGCATCCCAAGGCGGAGGGGGTGTCGCTGGAAGCGTCTGCATGGAGCCGCTCCACGCATCCCTGCTAAAAGCCAGCGGAAGTGAGTGAGAAACCCTCCCAGCCCCTGGTGCTTCCCCTAGGGATCCACAGCTTCGCGCCGGGTCCCTCCCTCCGCCCTCCCCTCTCGAAACCCCGGGGTAGTTGGGGGCGCCGAAGGCCCCGCCCTCTTTCGCTGCCGGAGCCGTTCCTAACCTTTTTTGGGCTGGGGACCCACACGAACCTAGAGACCCTTTCAGGATAAGGGCAGAAGTTGGGAGAAGGCAGTTTCCAAACGTTGCGAAACTCTGAGGGATCACGGCTCGGTCGGCAGGAATGAGAACCGTGTCTTTAAAACTCCCGACTTGGGGCGATTAAACGGAGAGGGAGCTCAGGTGCCAGGTCTCGCCGCGAATGCGAAAGCCTAGGGCGAAGGCGTCCCCGCGCCGGCCACTTTCACTTAGAAGAAACCCAAAAAGGAGGGCTGGGGGAGAGGCCGGCGGAAGAGAGGAAAGGAAAGGGACAATACGGGAAATCGGGGCGACTCAGGGGTGGGGGCCCGAGAGACTCTAAAGGAGGAGGACGGAGAAGGACACAGGAGGAAAGAGACCGGGTTGGGGTGGGGGGTAGCCGCGCGTCGCGAAGGGAGAGAACTTTCCCCGCTCCTGTCCCCCAGGCAGGAGTCTCAGAAAACCCATCTCAGGAGGCGGCGCGGCCCGCGACCGACTGGCCGAGCGCCGCTGGCGCCTCCGGCCCTCGCCTGCCGTGGCCTCAGGGGTCTCTCTCTGGCGGCGAGTCGCGCACGGGCCGAGGAGGGCCGCGGTCTGAAGGAGGCGGGCCGCGCTCGCCGGGCTTCCTCCTCCCCTCTGCTCCTCCTAGAGGCGTGCACGGGGGTATTTGAGCGGCGGCGGCCCCGGCCCCCGCCCCCGGCCCCCATTCAAGAAGCCGCTCGCTATCCGCGCCAGCACAGGGCGCCCGGCGCCTCGGAGCGCACGTCCCGCGCCTTCTCCGCCCGCTCGCTGGACATTATGCGGCCGAGCAGCCGAGCCCCAGTCCTCCTCCTCCTCCTGCTCCTCCGGCTCCTCCTGCGGCCCGAGCGGCTCAGCTCTCGGCAGGCGGCAGCGTTGCTCGGCCGAGCGCAGACGGGACCCTCACCGCACGACCTCAGCGACTCCTAAAGTCAAAAGTTGGCGGCCGCGCCGGGCTCCGCGCGCTCTCCGCGGCTGCTGCCTCGCGTCGCCGCCGCAGCCTAGGCGGGCAGGAGGGAGGGGGTGGGGGCAGGGGGGAGGGGTGGGGAGCACCATGCAGTTTGTATCCTGGGCCACACTGCTAACGCTCCTGGTGCGGGACCTGGCCGAGATGGGGAGCCCAGACGCCGCGGCGGCCGTGCGCAAGGACAGGCTGCACCCGAGGCAAGGTAAACGAGGCTCTGCCCCCTGGGACCCCCTTTGGCCCCGTCTCTGCCTCCCTGAACTCGCTCCCAGGCCGGGGGCACCCCGCAGCGGAGGCCTCTCCTTTTCCTAGAAAGAATTACCTCCCGCTTTGGAACCTCTCCTTCTCTGGGTCATCCCCAGCCAATTGTTAGGGACACACTTGAAACGAATTTAGTTACCCCCCACCCTTGCTTCCAGCCTGATCTTTCACCTTTCCCAGCCCACGCCCCAAATTAAAGTTACTAAGTAACTGGGGTCACTAGATAGCGCACGTTTTATTTTATTCAGAGTATTTATCAGGATCTGAAATTATCTTCTTAGGTCTTGGCTTGCTCATTGTCTGACTTGCAGCGGTTGTATCCGCTGCGCCCAGCGTAGCTCTTGGCTGTTAGTGTTACATAGTAGGTGCTCAGCAAATGTTTGTCCAACGATAAAGGGTGAAGGGTCGAGTCAATCGGGCTAGAAAATAAGTTAGGACGAAGTCCCCATCTTCCTTTTAAATGAAAACTTGCGGGAAAATGAACTATTGGCTCATGTACCTCTGTTTCTCTCTGCAGTGGAATTATTAGAGACCCTGAGCGAGTACGAAATCGCCTCTCCCATCCGGGTGAACGCTCTCGGAGAACCCTTTCCAACGAACGTGCACTTCAAAAGAAGGCGACGGAGCATTAACTCTGCCTCTGACCCCTGGCATGCCTTCGCCTCCTCCTCTTCCTCCTCTACCTCCTCCCAGGCGCATTACCGCCTCTCCGCCTTCGGCCAGCAGTTTCTATTTAATCTCACCGCCCATGCCGGATTTATCGCTCCACAGTTCACTCTCACCCTCCTCGGGGCGCCCGGGGGGAACCAGACCAGGTTTTACCCCGAAGAGGAGGCAGAACTCAAACACTGTTTCTACAGAGGCCACGTCAATACCAAGTCCGAGCACGCGGCGGTCATCAGTCTCTGCTCGGGAATGGTAAGTGGGCGCGTGCCCCCTGCCCTGCCCTCCCGCCTCCTCGCCGGCTTCTTTTGGACTTAATCGCTCTCCGGCCTGGAGACGCTCACTGCACCGTCTCCACTCTGGCCTTAAATATCAGCCAGAGCCTCGCTGCGTCCTTGGGTTGGGGGCTGCTGACTGTGCGTGCACTTTCACTCCAGGGAACGCACGCACGCGCCCTCAGAGGCTGGCGGACGCTTAGGGGCTTTCTAGGGGCCAGACTCGGCTCGGCTGAGCATTGCCCTACTCTGCAAGGCCGCCTGGAAGTCGGTTTCCAAACTCGGAGAAAGTTGCTGGAGCTGTGGTTTGTTGCAGCAAACTTGGCTGCCCGGGAGCGGAGCAGCTGAGCGCAGGGCGGACCCGACTTCTCATTGGCGCGTCGCGAGTCTGGGCTGTGGACTGACAATTCCCAGCCACAGGCACTGGGAATTCCTTCTGTGTGTTTTGGGGACTGAGGCGCGTAGTCTGGACTCCCCGCGTTCTCTGGGGGCCTTTTATCACGCGCGAAGGATCTTGAAACCGAACCGGAATGACAGGGAACAGGTCGCGTCCCAGGAGCGGAAGGGCGGGCCTAGGGCTCTGGGGGCGGGGAGAGGGCGGAGCTTGCTTCGGACTCCGCGGTTTAGGGTGGAAACTGTAAGTGGGGGTGCAGCGCAGTCCGACTCTGCACCCTGCTGGCGGGGTGGCCCGAGGCGCAGGAATTATTGGGGGAGAGTTTAGGAGACACTGCCCGGACGTGATTTCGGTTCTCTGGAACCCGTGGTGGTTCGTTGGGAGAAGGGAGAAGGGGTCCACAGCACGGGCTTCCCCGGGGACTTCCACCTCCGGAGCTGCCAGATACGCACTTGCTTAGCAGGGACCCCCTGCTTCCCGCCCCCCGCTTCAAGCCCATTTGCCCTACTAGGTCTGTAGGGCAGCCTCTCCCTCTTCCCACGACATCCGAGGACCCGATGCACGCCTCCGGCCCCAGCCGAGACGATCCTTGACTTTCCTAAGCGACGTGCGTTTTGCCACGCGCGTGTGACGCAGAGACTTTCCCAGTAGGCTCCCCAGCTCACGGCGCGGCGCTGTGCGCTCATCTGGGCATTAAACCTCGTGTCTGTGATGTGCTTACCCCTGCCTTGCGCACCCACACTCCCCCCACCATCTTTGCTAAGTGGGGGCCTAAGTACTCACCCCGGCGCTTGCAGCCCCGTGGCGCGCTGCGGGTCTCGGTCTTAAGGTCCGGATCTGATGTCGCATCCTTCTCCTCCTCCTCCCAAGGGAAGGCTCCAGTGGGAGCGGAAAGGTCCGGCCCGCCGGGACGTGGGGAAGGGGCTGAACCCCTGCCCACCCCCAGCGAAACGCCTGGAATCGCAGCGCCCAAAGCGCGTCGTGGAGATTGTTGGGGGTAGGCGGAGACCGCCGGGGCTGGGGGGAGGGGTGCTGCGGTGAGTGAGTCATCGCTGCCCCAAGACCCAGGGCCTGGACCGCGGAATCATCGGGTCCTTACCAGGTGATGGCTTAGGTAGGGGGAAGTCAGGCGTCGGACCCAGAGAGCACCAGCGCCCTGAGATTTCGAGGTAGTGCCCTCCAATGCCAGGCCCTGAGGACGGAGCTGCGTGTGCACGTCAAGTTTGTAAACACTCCTCACTCCTCCTCTCTCCCCGCCTCCATCCCCGCTGGATCCCAGTGGCCCCGGCCTTGTTCAAACGTTTTGCTGCGCAGAACCTTGATTTCCATTGGTAGTTTTAGGTGGTAACACACGTGGTCTTTCGGGGAACCAAGAACCGCAGCTACTGCCTGGGCAGTGGTCACCATATTGTATTGCGCTTAATTTGTCAGATGCCTCGTTTGGGGGAGAGGGTCTGCCTGCGTCTGGAAGATAGGTGCGTGGCTCATTGTGTCTCCAGCCCTTATCCAGCTCCAGCACCCCTGCCCCTCTGTGTGCCTTCTGGAAGTTTTGTTTCCTCCTGAGGCTTCTCCTTAGCCTTTCTGTAGCCTTCCAGTCCTCATATTACAAATGCTTCGCCCAAGAAATCCTTCACTTAGAGTGGGCGCGCCACCCCCACTCAGTTATGAGTTTCCCCGAATTCCAGCTCAGGTGTTTTTCTTTCTTGTGAAATCCCTACTAATTCTCTATTTTCCCTCTCTTCTCCTCCCCTCCCCTCCTCTCCCTTCTCTCCCCTCCCCCCAAATCAGGACTGTCCTCTAAGAAAAACCCCCACCAGACTGCTTCCCTTCCAGCCTTTTCTCTCAACCCCTGCCCCACACACCACTAACATGTGCATGAATGACTCAGCACAAGCACTTGTCACCACTCTGCTCAGGTGCTTTACATAGCTCCCCATGGCCTAGTGAACAACTATAAACTCCTTCCCTGAGCAGTTAAGACCGTTTACATTACATCGGCTCATCCCACTCAGACATCTTGAACTCAAGTTTTTCTCCTGAAATCCTCTGTTTCAGGCAATCTCTTTATGCTCCTTTCTGAATCCCCTCATGCACCTTTCCATGCCCAAAACATACTATTCTTTTAAAGTATCAAATACGTCTTCCCAGGGAGACCTTTCCATAGTCCTGCAGACAGACAGCGGCTCTCCAGTCCACTTAGCTGTCTCTCTGTGGTGATGCTTGCTGTGTTCTTCCCTGTGTCGAAGTTCCCGGTTGCGCATATTCTCTTCCTTTCTCTGAGCAACAGCATCACCATCAATGCTTTTCTCTCTAATTTTGGATTCTTGAATCTTGTGTGAACTTAATATGTACATTTGAATAAAGGATCCCCTTACCAGGAAAAGGTAACTCAGGCCCAGCAGCTATTTGTGAATCTATGGGAAAATTAAATTTGGTGCCATATTATTGTCATTTATGGAGCTGTTATTCTGCACTGCAATAAACACTTAAATTGACAGTGCTCAGAAATCCCATTTTACTGATAAGGACACTGAGGCTTTGGCCTGGAGCCTTGCCCAAGGCCTCCCAGCTAGTAAGTGGCAGAGTTGGAATTCCACTCCTGTCTTTCTGCTCTGCTCTGAACCAGGAGCAAGAGGCTAACCCTGTGCTCTCAAGGTGAACTCCAGGGTTCTTTATATATATAAAAAAAGGCTCTGGACTTAAATCAGAGTTCTCAGTTCTAAATTGAACACTGGCCTGGCAGCTGCCGCTGCACGGCTGAAGGGGGACTTTGAACAAGTCACTGCCTTACCGCCCGCGCCTGGTTTCCCCATTCACCAATCT
The DNA here is from genome assembly GCA_020662805.1 of Glaucomys volans. Classification (NCBI taxonomy): domain Eukaryota; kingdom Metazoa; phylum Chordata; class Mammalia; order Rodentia; family Sciuridae; genus Glaucomys; species Glaucomys volans. The sequence goes on along the minus strand of JAJEJO010005336.1, from coordinate 173,223 downwards.
CAGGTGGCACAGCTTCACCAGGTGCCTTCCCAGACTTTTTCTCAGTGTTCGTGCCCCTGGCAGATTTCACATGTCCTGTGAATCTACCTGATTTGTGCTCAAGAGCCCCGAGTCACGTACTGACAACAGACAGGTTCTTCTCTGGTAACCAGTCACTCTTTCTCCTTAAACCAGTGCCTCCTGAATCATGTGGGAAACTGTTTTAAGAATACAGATTCTGGCCTGGCACGGTATGCACGCCTGTAACCCCAGCAGCTTGGGAGGCTGAGACAGGAGGATAGAAAGTTCAAAGCCATCCTCAGCAACTCAGCGAGGCCCTAAGCAACTCAGGGAGACCCTGTCTCTAAATAAAACACAAAATAGGGCTGGGGATGCGGCTCAGTGGTGGAGTGCCCCTGGGGTCAACCCCCAGTATCAAAAAAAAAAAGAAGAAAAAGAAAATATAAAAAAGGACTGGGGATGTGGCTCAGTGGTTAAGCGCCCCAGGTTCGATCTCCGGTACCAAAAACAA
>JAJEJO010005336.1:158988-172612 GCA_020662805.1 Glaucomys volans | reverse complement strand
AAAAAAAAAAAAAAAGACTTCCCAGGCACTTTTGATACTGCCTGGTTTGGGGCCTGGTGCTTCTCAAACTTCATCATATAGAAGAATACCCTAGGAGCTCACTAAAATTCTGGTTCCTGGGCCCTGCCCCCAAGATTTGGATGCAATAGATCAGATTTGGGTTGGAACACAATTGTTTGCATTTCTAACAAGCTATGGATGATGCGGATGCTGCTGCTGGCTTTGGGGACAGCCGTTTCTCTTGCGCCCAGGGAAGGGGACAAGCCCGATGATGATCTTCTGGTGTGGGAAACAGGACAGTGGAGAAGGAGAGAAGGGCTTGATTTCTCTCTTGGACACCGCCCACTGACATGGCGTGGAGGCCTGTTGGTGCTCTTCTAAACGCTTGGTTTGGGTAGTCCAAGCTTGAGGTATCATGGACCACTGTTGTAGGTAGTGGGGAGAGAGAGCAGTAGAGAGAATGGCCTTTCTCAAGATGCCTAGCATGGCCGTTAGGAGCCAGGTGGATCCTGGCTGCTAGCCTCCAACACCAGCCACACAGGAAGCCAGGAATGAGTGCTGGGCCCTTCCCGGGTGTCGGGCACTTTGCTGAGCACTTTATTTGCATTCTCTCACTTAATCTGCACAATGGTCCTTCACAGAAAGCATCTTTATCTCCACCTGACAGACAAAATAAGTGCCATCTCAGTGCAGTTAAGAAACTCACCTGCTGGGTACAGTGGCGCGCCCCTTAAATCCCAGCAGCATGGGAGGCTGAGGCAGGAGGATCGCAAGTTCAACATCAGCCTCAGCAACTTAGTGAGGCCCTAAGCAACTCAGTGAGATCCTGTCTCTAAATAAAATGCAAAATAGGGCTGGGGATGTGGCTCAGTGGTTATTGCCCCTGAGTTCAATCCCTGGTACCAAAAAAAATGTGAAGAAGAAAAGGAAGGTACCAATATGGCAGAGGGTGGAAATAACTCATTCTCCCTACATGCTGCAGTATTTTCAGTGTAAACAGTGACTCTAATTTCTGTATGGGCAGAGCTGCCCAAGAGGGAAAGGGATGGAGTAGAAGGGCCCTGGTCTACTTGGAATTGTCCCGGGTTTTCTTCCCCCAGTTCCATTGGTGAATTCCACTAAATCAACTTCTCCTCTCTCTTCATTTGCAGCTGGGCACATTTCGGTCCCACGATGGGGATTATTTTATTGAACCACTGTTATCCATGGATGAGCAAGAGGATGAAGAGGAGCAAAACAAGCCCCACGTTATTTATAGGCGCAGCAGCCCGCAGAGGGAGCCCTCAACGGGAAGTCGTGCATGTGACACCTCAGGTATTTCCTTCCTGCTGAAGCAGAGGCGGCCGCCCTCTGAGACGGGTTAGTTAGCCAGACGTCAAGGCCGTAGCTCTTCTGCAGTGTGTGAAGCACTCCTGTGTCACTGTCTGTTATTCGTCCTCCCGTGAGGTAGGTATGTCCCTTGGCCCCATAGAGAGATGGCAGCTACAGAGAGGGTTAGTGACTTTTTAAAGATTGCACAGCTGAAACTTGACAAAGGGAGGATTCGGATTCATGAAGCTGTGATTCCAATTCCCTCATGGCCAGAGCCGCCTGTTCTGTTGGAAGTTGCTCGTTTTTAGGGCTCAGCTTGAGTAGTTTTTTAAAGCCGATGTGCTTCATCAGCAATTGCTTGTGTTTTCTTGGTCTCTTCCGGTGACTTTGTTTTTCTGGGCTTCTTATTGCGTAGGGTTGCAAGAATTGTCTTATAAGTGGGACCTGCAAACATCTCTGTGTGTTTATCAGGAATTTTCTTACCAACTTCGGTTTTGGTAGCGTCCTGTGGTCTCAGGAAATAAAGGGGTGGGCCTACTGGATTTCCTTCCATCCTGACCAGATTGTCTCAGGCTGCTTTCTGACCTGTCTGGTCACTGTCACGGATATGTCATCGCTGACACCTTGGAAAGCTGATGCTGGTCTTACAGCGACCTGTCACGTCTCCCAAGTCTGGTTGCTTTCTACTTAATGATAGCTGAGTGTTAGAAATCATTCCTCAAGCTGGGTGGGCGTGGTGGTCACACCTGTGATTCCAGGGGCCTGGGAGGCTGAGGCAGGAGGATCATGAGTTCAAAGCCAACCTCAGCAACCTAGTGATGTTCTAAGCAGCTTAGCAAGATCCTGTCTCTAAATAAAATGTGAAAAAGGGCTGGGGGTGTGGCTCAGTGGTTGAGTGCCCCTGGATTCAATCCCTGGGACAAAAAAAAAAAAATTATATCCACAAATTAAACAGCTCCTCAGGGTCTTTGTGCAAACAGAGCAAAACGTGTAGACCACAGGGAGTGTCCTCAAGTACTTCCCACGTGATCGCTTTCGTCTTCTGCCTACATCTGGTTGTTCCCTGGTGACAGCATCCGCCCTCTCCCCTCTTGGACTTAACTGTTTCTAAAGTGAATCCTTTAATTAAAGATGGCATCAGCCCCCAACTTAGCCGTCAAAGGTTCTGGGGCTTAATTGTGTGCAGTTCTGTGTTCTTGCCTCTGCGGCTGGAACTGGAGTCCTGTCACACTCTCTCAGGAGTCACGATGGGTTGGGATAACGCATGAGCCATAGTCCCAGAGCCTGTGTAGCCTCAAGACTGGCAGCCACCAGCAGGTTGAATGGTCACGACATTTGTCACTTTTTATTTTTTTGGCTGTACTACTAAGACCATTGCTGTTCACTTTTTGACTTCTCAAATCTGTATTCACAAGTACGCTCTTTTTTTGCGTGGGGGATAGCAGGGATTGAACCCAGGGGTGCTTAACCGCCGAGCCACATCCCCAGCCCTATTTTATATTTTACTTAGAGACAGGGTCTCACTGAGTTGCTTAGGGCCTCGCTAAGTTGCTGAGGCTGGCTTTGAACTCGCGATCCTCCTGCTGGGATTGTGGGCATGCACCTCGGCACTCAGCACAAGAAGACCTTTTAAATGTGTGCAGAAATGTACATGTAGCATGTGGTAGAAAGGAAAAATGTGATTCTCCTCCTCCTCTTATCATTGCATGTTCAAAAGACACTGAAATAATATTTCACTGATTAGCTTTTTGAACATTTTGTACTATTCTGCCTAAACATGGTTACAAACCAACATTTTAAAAAATTGCTATTGGCCCTGCAAAGTACGTTATCTGTACTGTTTCATTCATCTTCACCACAGATCTATGAGGTCGGTGCAGTTGTGTCCTCCAGTGTGTCTGGAGAAGAGCTGAATCTTACGGCGATGCTGTAACCCGGCCAGCTTCTCACACCACGTCCTTAGTGAAAGTCTCCTGGCCCTCCTAGTCCAAGAGCCATCCTGGCCACGCTGGAGACCTGTGGCAAGGGACGCTGGCTGGGGAGGAAGGTCTCAGCACTGCCATTCCAGGAAATACTCAAGATTCTTTTTTTTTTTTTTTAAACAAATTACCCAAGTTAATGGACATTTGATTTCCTGGGTCAGAGGAAAAGTCATTGTCAAGTGTTAAAAACACAAACAAGAGAGAATTTTAAGAGTAAAGATTGAGAACGCCCAATGGAAGATGGCTTATTTTTTCCATAAAAGCTTATTTGTGACCTGATCATCTTCGATATCAGGGCTGTATGTAACATCTTCCAAGGCACCAGTACCGATTTTTTTTAATATACGTATTTTTTAGTTGTGAGTGAACACAATACCTTTATTATATTTTTTGTGGCACTGAGGATCGAACCCAGGACCTCACATGTGCTAGGCGAGTGCTCTACCACTGAGCCACACTCCCAGTCCCCAATGCCGAAGTTCAGTTTCCTTGCCAGTGACGAATATGGTGTCACCTGTCATCCACCCTTCATCCTGAGTGATGGATCAGGAGCCCAGCGGTTTTGATTGGCTCTTGCCGAGGTTGCTGGTGGGCTCTGCCACTATGGTTTCTCTCTTCCAGCTGCTTCTGCACCCCTTCTTTGAATTTAGAGGCAGGAGGCTCAGATCAGTTGGGAGGAACCTTGAACTCTGGCCCAATTCACAAGCACCATTAGAGGGACAGACCAGCAGGTCATGGAAATCTCCGAAACCAGGTAGCTCTTGCGTAGGGAGTGAACGTAGATCGGGGTGGGAGTGGTTCCTCTTGCCAGAGAGGAAAACGGCTGCCCCCCAACATCAATCATCCAGTGTTGGCCATTTCTCCTCCCAACCAAGAGCAGGGCCTGGTAACCTCTAGTAAATCCGCAGAGTGCCCTGGGAGCCTCACACAGATGTAGATTCTTTAAAATCAAACATATCTCACAGGGAAGTGGGATGGAACCAGAATCAGGGGCTTTCATGAATTTTCCAAGTGATTCAGACATTTAGCTCAGTTTGGGAGTCTCTGCTGAAGCTGGCTGTAAGACTGTCATCCCTGTCACCTGCGACTGCGTTCCCCTGACTCGACCTTCTAGGATGCCTCTGTACCTCACAGGATGGTGCAGAATTTGAGAGGCAGGGAGCCTTAGCGGTCAGGTCGGATCCCATACTCTAGTTCTATACGTAGGAAACTGCGGCTCAGACGTGAAGTCCCTTCCTCGTTTCCAGGAGTGATCCTGCCCAGGGACCAGTGGCAGAACCCTCCCTAGCCCAAGTCTCAGAACTGGTGCCCCAAAGTCCCCTGCCGAGCAAGCTGCTGGTGACAGGGATTCAAGTAGGGCAGGGCACTCTGGCCTGCCCGGATTCCAGCTTGGAGGGACAGGCCATCAAAGGTATAGGGGACTTGCTGGCGGCAGGGCTGAAGTGCTTTTTGTCAGCTTCCTTCCTCTGTCCCCAACGCAGCTTATTGACATTTTACTTCTCGAAAGTGAGTTTCTCGTGGCCGGGGGCCCCCCTTGCAGACCTCCTCTGCTCTGCTGTCAGTGGTTGGGTCTCTGTGTACTCTGGGGCCACTTGAGCGAGTCCCTGTTTATTTGTCTTTGCATTCTGTTGGTCAGGTCCTCAGGGTGCGGCGCGCGCCCCCCATGCCAGGCCCTGTGACGGCAGTGGCCTCGGTAGCGGGTCACCTGCCAAGGCCGTGGAGCTCTCGCCTGCCAGCTGCGGGCCGCAGGGCCACAGGGAGGGGCTGGGTCCCTCAGCGGAGGAGGCCCTTCCCGCCCTGCTTCTCATTGCTCGCTGCAGGTGAAATCCCAAGTTCTGTCTCGGTTTGACCCTGAACTTCTCTGAGGAGGCTGTAGGAGTTGTTCCAGAACGTGACCTCCGCAGGCTCCCTGGTAGCTGGGAGAGGGAGGTGGCCCACTGAAGGCCACTCTGCTGGCGTGGGCCTGTGGGACAGTGTTTCTCTGTTACTGAAATTCCGCCTTCATCTGCAGCTCTCTTTGTTCCCTGTGGGATTTCAGGATGGCTCGCTCCTCGGCCTACCAGGGCTGCTTCTGAGAACGTCATGGACACTTGTGTCCAAGAACTTATGAGCGATGCCCACCACATACTCTATTATTTTTAATTTTTTTTGTTCTTTTTGGATATACAGCAGCGTGCACTCTGACACATCCTGCACACGTGGAGTGTGGCTTCCCACTCTCGTGGTGGTGCATGGTGCTGAGTCTCACTGGTCGTGTGTTCATATGTGAACACAGGAAAGTGATGTCCATTCACTCCACTGTCTTTCCTGTTCCCACCCCTCCCTTCCCTTCACTCCCCTTTGTCTCATCCAACGCACCTCCATTCCCCGCTGTTGTTGTGCGTTAGCATCCACATGTCATGGATTTCTTTTTTAATCTGAGTCATTCTGAGAGGCATACAGTGGAGTCTTATTTTAGTTCTAATTTGCATTTCTCTCATGACTGTTAAGGTTGTACACCTCTTCCTGTAGTTATTTTTTACTATTTATAGATCTTCTTTGGTGAAATGTTAGCTCAAGTATTCTGCCCATTTCTTTTTAACAAACTAGGATGTTTGTCTTCTTATTATTGAACTTTGACAGTTCTTTATATATTCTGGATGTTGATCTTTATTAGATATGCAGTTTGTAAGTATTGTCTCCTGGACTGTGGCTTGTCTTTTCAAAAAGTTCCTAAATTCTCAGGCACTTATTTGACACATAGCTTCCTTATTTTATTGCCAGCACTTCATGCACTGTAGATCTCATGTTTTCATGGAATTATACACCAAGAAAATGTGGCAGAGCTGGGCGTGCTGGTATGCCTGTAATAGCAGTTTTACAGGAGGCTGAGACAGGAGGATTGCAGGTTGGAGGCCAGCCTCAGCAACTTAGTGAGGCCCTCAGCAACTTAGCAAGACCCTGTTTAAAGATAAAAAGAACAAAAAAGGCTGAGAATGTAGCCCAGTGGTTAAGCACCCCTGGGTCCAATCCTTGACACCCCTATCTCCCTCAAGAAGAGTGTGGAAGAGACTGAAGTGTAGAGTTTGCCCAAGATACAGGTACAAAGAAAGGAAGGAAGGAAGTCTTGCCTCAGAGTTGTTCTACGGAGTGTCCAGGGCCACAGAATACACCTGAGGCCGTTTTGGTTCCAGCTGGTTTGCAGAAACCCAGCTCTCACCGTCCGGCCAGTGCCTCGTGCCAGGCTTGTGCTCTCTGTGGATGAAATCAGTGGCAAGGAGCTCCAGGGCATCAGAGTGCAGGCCGTGTGTGGAATCGCACTTGAACACGCGCGTGGAGACACGGGCAGGAAGGACAGGGAGCCCGGGAGCAGGGGGCGGGGAGAGAACAGGAGAGGAAGATAGGAGGCGATTCAGACCTCCGAAACACGGTGCTCTTGTGCGAGTTGACTCGGGGCCCAAGGAGAAAGGATCCTCTTCACTGAGGGCAGCTCCCCAGTGACCCAAGGACCTCCTGGTAGGCCCTGCCTCTTAAAGGCTCCACCTCCTGAATACTGCCATACAGACCAAGCTTCCACACATGCACCCCTGGGGCAAAAAGCACATCCAAACCACAGCACCCTCTTTGGGCCTGACAGTGACCAAGAGAGAGACAGTTGGATTTTGTTCCATTTGGAACTCAGGATTTCATTTTTCATCATTATTCACTTTCATCTTACAAAATATAAAAACACATGTATTTGCTGGGCCTGGTGGCACACACCTGTAATCCCAGCAGCTCGGAGGCTGAGGCAGGAGGATCACAAGTTCAAAGCCAGTCTCAGAAACTTAGTGAGGCCCTGAGCGACTCAATGAGACCCTGACTCTAAATAAAAAATATAAAACTGGGGATGTGGCTCAGTGGTTAAGTGCCTTGGGTTCAATCCCTGGTACAAAGTCAAAAAAGAAAAGAAAAGAAACTATTGTAAATCTACAGAGAATGGTGTCAGACCTCTAATTTATCCAGGGACTTCGGTTGCCCCAGCAAGATCTGAGCACACAAGCCACAAGATAGGGTCCTTTTCACTCAATACATATTTATTGAGCACCTATTATGTACCAAGAACTCTGATAAATGCAGAGAACAAGATAGGATTTTAAGAGTAAGCAAATCTAGCTGTTCTGAGCTGGGTCAGGGTGCTGGGAAGGTGGCCGGTGGCTGGGGAGGTCCACCTCTATTGCAGAGCAGGTCACTCACTCCCATGGCCTCTGGAACACAGGCTCTGGGGTGAGAGGTGTTCCTGGTGAGGACCCGTCAGCGGAGCCTGGTGTCCACCACGGGTTGCCCAGAGGGCTTTGTGCTCTTTCACCTCAGCTGCTGAAGGACCCCTAGGCACCCCCTGTGTCCTACAGCCTCCCAGAGCCGCAGCTGCAGTGAAAGGGCACACAGGGGCCAGGTCACGCACAGCAAGCCCAGCAGCCCCTTCCTTCAGCGCGCGGGGGACCCTCTCGACGGCTAGCTGTGGCCCAGGGTCTCTACGTGTGTCTGGCGTTTCCCGCCACCCCTCGTTGTCATGCCCATTTCACAAACGAGGAAACTGAGGCCCAGAGGACCGAAGTGACTGCCTGAGGTCCCGCGACTGGATGCAGGGAAGCTGGCATTTGAACCTAGGCCCCTCTGACCCCCGAGCCCGTGTCTTACCTGTCCCTGTCCCTTCCACTCATTCTGCAAACTCTTGGCGCCTAGGAGGCACTGCCCTTGACGCGTGGCTCCTACTGCCGGGTGAGATGGTCACATCTTGGATCTCTTGGGTGAAAGGGAATACGACATTAAAGTTAATTTCCTCTGGGGCTGGGCTGTGGCTCAGTGGAAGAGCACCACTTAAAAGTAAATAAGTAAAATAAAGGTTCTGTGTCCATTTACAACTAAAAATGTAACTTAAAAATTAATTTCATCTGTCTCGTTTGGCATTTTTTAAATGTGATGAATAGCAATTCTTATCTTCAGTGTGTAGCTCGCATTTTATTTGCACTGGAGAGCACAAGTCTAGAAGTTTCTCGGCCAAGGTACAAAGGGGCCTGAGAGGCTCCCTAGCCGGCGGGCAGCACAGGCCCCGGGGACACTGGGCAGGCTGGCACCCTCGGCCTGGAGAAGAGGCTGGTCTCCCTTGCTGCCCAGAGATGGAATGAGTCAAAAAGAACATTTGCCAGAGAATATTTGGATATTAATAGCAAAACCAAACGGTCCCTTAGTAAAATGCAGGCCCCAGCAGCTTGTGCTTTTTATGTTCTTCAAGTAGATATTCTTTAAATATTTTCTCAAGTTGTTTCAAGTGTCCCTCCGTTTCCTCATTATGATATGGAGATAAGGGTTCCAGGAGAAATAAGATCAAGTCACTCCCTGTGATGCTCTGAAGAGGGCTTCACACAGAAAAGCTCTCCCCAGACCTCAGCCATTGTTATTATTGTTGTTGTTGATTTATTTTGCTATCAGAGATTGAATCCAGGGACGCTTAACCACTGAGCCACGTCCCCTGCCCTTTTAAATATTTTATTTAGAGACAGGTCTCCCTAAGTTGCTTAGGGCCTTGCTAAATTGCTGAGGCTGGCCTCCAACTTGCAATCCTCCTGCCTCAGCCTCCTGAGCCACTGGGATTGCAGGTGTGCTCCACTATGCCCGGATTAGCCTATATTATTATGGCCCAAAGTCATCACCACCATTGTTGCTTTTCAATAGTTTTCTGCCAAGAGCATGGCCTTCTGTCCTGAGAGGGAGGCACCCGAGCACAGTCTTCTCCATCTTTTTCTATTTCCTTAGTGTTTTCATCCCTACCCCTGCCTCCCAATCAGAAAAAGATCCCCAAAGTTTGTAATCATTTAGTTAAACCTATGGAAACTGGTTGTTTTCTTGCAAGATTCTCAGAGCTCTTGCAAACACTCGTGTGCGTGGAGAAAGTTCCAGGTGTGGATGCTGTGCCGCGTGTTTAGCGGCCTCACTGACTTGTGTTTGGAAATATCTCATGGGCCAAATGTTCCACAAACTGCTCTCACGGAAACATTGCCCATAAAATTTCAGGCCAGCCACTGAGGACTCTCCACAGCCCAAGTCCCCCGCCACTGCCCTGGGTGTCTGTATTATAGAAGGTTCCCCTGGGTCCTAAGCACAGCTCGCAGCTTGTTAGGGAGAGTGGACTTGGAGCGCCATCCAGACAGTGTCCGGGACTCGCAGTTACAGACCCTTAAAAACATGAGCCCTCCTGAGTGTTTATTGGTGCACGTTAGGGTTTCCTGAGTGCACCCACCCCAGCCCCAGGCCTCTCGCCCAGATTCTAGAAACACATTGTTCTTTGTTATTGAAACACTCAAGGGTTTGGTGGCTGTTTTCTTGTTTTCTTTCTTTCTTTTTTTTTTCTTGCTACCTTGTGCTTTTTCACTCTCTTCCTGAGAGTGGGATCCTGAGACTCTTCCCCAGGTCCCCTGAGCCCATGCCCCTCAGGAAAGTGCCTGCAGCTTCCGGACCAGTCGGAGAAGCCGAGCGGATGGTTGCGTTCGGTCACCTCAGCTGGCATGTCCTCACTGTCAACTGCAAGGCCTGCCTGTGGGTTGGAAGTTCAAGGGCAGCATCGCGGTAGATGCCTGTTTCTCCCTTCCTTCCCTTCTCTGGCTTTACAAGTCTTTCTAAAATAGAATTGCTTGTTTGAGGTGCCCTGAGGCCAATATAGTGATTAATAAAGAGGAAATATTTTGCATGCTACTAAACAATAACCTTTAATAAATAATAATAATCATTATTATCAAATTCTTAATAATTATTAATGGTTATTGTTAAATGATTATTAAATATTCGATGAATCTTTCTATGTGCGCCAAGTAAATTTTACATATTCCTCTCATCTTCTCCACCATTGTCCTTTGAGATAGTTACTAATATTATCCTCACTTGACAGATGAGGAGACCGAGGATTTGGGCAGGAAATTGCCTCCGACATGGCAGCTCGAGTCCCGTGAGGGGCAGCATGGGAGGCAGCATGGGTTCCACTCCAGAATCCGAGGGGGAGGCCTCTGAGGGTCCTGCCCAGCTTTCCTTCCCTCTGTCCAGCTCAGGTGGGGCAGGGGGGGACTTCTGTGCTCCGGAGCCCTCCCTTGGTCCTCTGCCAGTGACTTCCTGGCCAGTTAGCTGGGGAGGTCACAAGGTGGCCGGGCGCCTTAAGGAAGTAGGGTTAAATTTTGATCAATCTTATGAAAGTGCAGAGCAATCATTAACTTCCCGGGCGTTCACGTCAGCCTCCAGGCCCCTGCAGCTCAGGCCAGCTGGTGAGAAACGCTTCCGTGTGCAACCACTGAGTAGCAAGGCCAGGCGTCATTCCAGAGCAGTGCCGGTTCCTCGGTGATGCGCCTCATTGCGCAGCGAGGCCCATTTAGAACACTTGCACCAACAAATCAGCAAGTATTGTTAACGTGTGTCTGTGAATTTTTTAATAACTTTTTTTTTGTTACTGGGGATTGATCCCAGGGGCACTCAACCTGAGCCACATCCCCAGCCCTTTTTATATTTTATTTGGAGACAGGGTCTCACTGCATTGCTAAGTTGCAGAGGCTCGCCTTGAATTTGCAATCCTCCTGCCTCAGCCTCCAGAGCTGCTGGGATTACAGGCATGCACCACCCCGCCCAGCTGTGTATGCTTTCTTAATTCTCAAGATGGTCTTAAGATGGAAGCTGTACCCATATGCTGATTTAAGAACCCAGGGAACTTGAGGCTCACAGAAGTGACTCGGAAAAGTTCCTTCTGGTAATGTGATAAATTGAAGCCCCACCCTCTGGGCTTTGTAGCTATTACTCCTCACGGTGCTGAGGCCACGGGTCAGAATGAAGGCAGGCCAGCTCTGTGCCCACGTGCCCTGCTTCAGCGTATAAATATATAATTCGTGTCCCCGACATGGTGATATTAAGCCAGGAAACTGTTCTTAAGCACACTTAGTCTACCTTAAATGGTTCCGTTTACTTCTAACTTCTGTTATGATTTTGTGGCTGATAAAAATAGAAGAATAATGATGCACTATTTCTCTGTGCACTACCTGGGTACGGTGCTAGCTCTTGGCAGGCACGGGCCCCGTTTATTCCCTGAAGCAACTCCTTGAAATGGATACTGTTCTGTTTTTTGTGTTTTTGGTACCAGGGATTGAACTCAGGAGCACTTGACCACTAAGTCACATCCACAGTCCTTTTTATTTTTTATTTAGAGACAGGGTCTTGCTGAGTTGCTTAGGGCCTCGCTAAGTTGCTGAGGCTGGCTTTGAACAAGCGACCCTCCTGCCTCAGCCTCCGCAGCCACTGGCATTACAGGTGGGCACCTGGTATGGGTACTGTTCTTAACTGTTCTCACTTTATAAAAGTGAGCAGGGTGAGTGAGAGTCAGCAGTGTGCCCGAGGTCACACAGGACCTGAATCTGATGTACCCCCTTTACTATGGAAGTGCTCAGAACATTGGCTACTGGTGGAGGCGTAAGCTTCGCTACTTCCTTTTCAATGGCCATAGAGCTGGAACAATTCCCAAAGCCAAATCAACTCAGGTCCTTGGAATACTGTGTGAGCACTGGAGTCCCTGCAATGTGGGGCGCTGCCTGCCACTGCCTTTTAGAGCTTTTATTTTTTATTAATATGCCTAAATTTGTTCCCATGCATACATGAGATTCATATTGCTAAATGTTTTTCTCCAAATGTAAGAGTGCATGTGATTCCTGAAGGAATCGGTGTGTTATTTTAGGAGTTGAACTTGACCGTGTTTCTCATAAGCTGTTTGGTCAAGTAAGAGGTGATAAATTTTTAAAAACTCCCAAAGAGGAAGAGACATGAAAAAGGATGTCCTGTTTTTGAATGTCTTATTTGAACTTCAAGAAGAGGCAAAAAAAAAAAAAAAAAAATAGGGTGATCACTTTGGAAATAATTTGTTAGTTTCTCAAAATATTAAACTATAAGACCCAGCAGTTATTTCTGGGTGTGTGCATATGCATAAATATATCTCCAAGATATGAAAATATATCCACCCAGAACTTTGTGCATGAATATTTATAGCAGCTTAGTCAAGTGTGTTGGAACATACCTGTAATCCCAGCAGTTTGGGAGGCTAAGGCAGGAGGATAGCATATTTGAGGCCAGCCTCAGCAACTTAGTAAAACCTTAAGCAACCTAGCAAGACCCTGTCTCAAAATAAAAAATAAAAGAGGGCTGCAAATGTGGCTCAGTGGTTAAGAGCCCCTGAGTTCAATCCCCTGTATCCTCCAAAAAATACTCATAGCAGCCTTATTCAGTTGGTCAGTTGGATTATTGAATGTCCCATATGTCCATCAATTGATGAATGGACAAACATAACATGAAATATTCCATTCAGGGAAATATTTGGCAATAAAAAATAATGAAATACTGGCATGTGCTACGGCATGGATGAACCTTGAAACACTATCCTAGAAGCCATGTGTTGTATGACTCTGCTTAGATGACAGGTCAAGATAGGTAGTTCCCTAGGTAGGAGAGAGAGGTTAGTAATTGCCAGGGCTGGGAAAGGAGGAGAATGGGGAGAGACTGCTGACAGGTACAGTATTTCTTTTTGGAGCAATGAAAATATTGTAAAATTAAATAATGTCCGTGATCGCACCTTATGAATATACTAAAAACACTGAATATAATAGACTTTGAGAGGGTGAATCTAATGCAATCTAAATTTTATTTTAATAAAACTGTTACCAAAAAGTAATCATGACCATAAAGCTATGCATAAAGGGAAACAAAGAAGAACAGGATGCCTAGATCTTTCGTTTTGTGATTTCCCCAAGGGTGAAATTTCATTATCTAGTCCGTTCTTAAAAAACAATTAGTAAAGTGACCTTGCAAATTCCTGAAACACTGGCCTGATTCCATTATGCTAAAAGGTCACTAAAGAGAAAGGTGGATGCCTTTCTTTTTATCCTAACAGTGTGTGTGGTCCTATGGTGGAAGTGGTATTGTGATTCTCTTCAGAGGCAAGGACACTGAGTAGGTATCTGAGAGAGAGTGGCTATCGGTTTGCCATTTCTCATGCTCAATTTAAAAGTGCTTGCAAAAATGGTTTAATGTGTTGATTAGGTCAATAAATACGATTCTAACCCATTAGGAGAAAAGAAGAGGTAGATAAAAGACCGTGGAGTATTATGTATTGGAAGACGTTGCCCCTGCTGGGCGCGGTGGCGCACACCTGCAATCCCAGCAACACAGGAGGCCGAGGCAGGAGGATCGCGAGTTCAAAGCCAGCCTCAGCAACTTAGCGAGGCCCTAAGCAACTCAGTGACACCCCATTGATAAATAAAATACAAAAAGGGCTGGGCATGTGGCTCAGTGGT
>JAJEJO010005336.1:140594-158888 GCA_020662805.1 Glaucomys volans | reverse complement strand
ACATTTTCTGAATCAATCCAGTCGGTCAAATCAGAATAGGCCGTGGTTTGGACTTGCACCCTGACGTTCATGTGTTAGGACTTGTGGCAATTGAGGAGGCGATGGGCCTAGGAAGAGGAGGTTAGGAGGTTGGGGACACTGCTCCCAGGAGGGAGTGAGGTGGTTGTCATGGAAACCCAGCAAGTCTCATAGGGGTGAGGTGTCAGAAGAGACTGGGCCTGGCCGCTTTCCGCTCTCTGGCTTCCTTCTTACCACGTGATACCAGTCGCACATGCTTCCACCATGATGCCGTCTGCCACATCGCTGTCACCAGAGGCCAAACAAATGGGCTCTCTGGTGTCGGACTTTCAGCCCCACGAACTGTGAGCTAGAGAAACTTCTTTTCTTTATACATTATGCAGCCTCAACTATCTTATTGTATCTACAGAGAACAGACTAATCTAAATTATTTAGTGAAGACATTAAGGATTATTAATTTTTTCATAACTTGATGGTATATTGTCTTTTATGAACAACTTTATTGGGATACAATTCTCACACCATAGTCTTCACCAACTTCAAGTGTGCAATTCCGTGCTTGGGGATTTGCAGAGATATGTGCAAACATCATCACCATCAATTTTAGAACTTGTTCATCACTTGAGAAAGAAATCCTGACCTTTCAGCTGTCACTGAACTTCCTCAGGACACTTCCAACCTTAAGCAAGGCTTTACTTTCTGTCTCCAGGTTTTCCTTTCCTGGACGTTTCGTGTAACTATAATCATGCAGTATGTGGGTTTTTCCCCTTTGGTAATTGGCTTCTCTTACCTCATGTAATAAAATTCATCAGAGCATTTTATGATTTTGCAGGGCTCAGTTCATCAGGAAAGTACAATAGTTGTAAACATGTATGCACCTCATAACACAGCACCAAAATACAGGAAGCAAAAACTGACAGAAATAGAAAATTCAATAACGGATAGAATATGTAGGCAGAAGATCAATAAGGAAGGAGAAAACCGGAACAGCACTGGACACCAGCGGCATCTAACGCATAGCGATAATATGTCCAGTCCAGCAACAGCAAGATATATGTTCTTCTGAAGTATACATGGGGTATTCTCTAGAATAGACCATATGCTAGTCATCCGACAAATATATTGAGATAAATGAAAATGAAAATACAGATGCCTAAATCTGGTATGCTGCTAAAGCAGTGTTTAGAGGAAAATTCAGAGTAGTACACCTGTATTAAGAACCAAGATGTGGGGTGTGGTGGCTTGTGCCTGTAATCCCAGCGGCTTGGGAAGCTGAGGCAGGAGGATCAAAAGAACCTAGTTCAATGCCAGGCTCAGGCTCATAGTAGATGCTCAGTTAGTGTCTGTGCTATATTCTTTGGATGATTTTAAACTTGAATGACAACCCGATTGCCCACCTGACATCAGCATGCATATGTGAAATATCCTTAAATGAGACTAGAAGAAAAATCAATGTCACACCCTACCACATTCTAGCTTCGGGCCATTTTGTCCCTAGTTGGAACACCCATAGCCTGTTTGGCAGGTTGGACAGATCTTACTATTCAAATCATCACCAAAATGCTCAAGTGGAACAGCATGCACACACTGGACTCAAATGACTGCTTTAGCCATTGGTCATCATGGTGCAATATTTGGACCCTTCAAATATGAAACCACTTATACTCTTTTTGTTTGCATATTTTTGGTATTGGTGTAACAAATTCTGCTCCTTAGGTCTTAGCCACTTAAGTGTGCTTCTTCCTTGTACAATTGGTTGCTTAATTTAGATGACAAGTTAGTGCCATTAAAGCTTGAAAGCATATATATGATATGACATGCAAGATAACTGATTCAATCTTGCTCTTACTCAAAGTGGAATCAGGCAGGCACTTGTGTGCCTATCCTCTGTTGATTACGTGTGGTTGATGGTGTGACAGTTGGGTAGGTCTTCTCAAAAATTCATGTGAATACAAATCACTGGCAGATCCTACACGGTGGGGATTCAGGTCTGAGGTAAGGCAGAAAAATCCCATTTCCGTCCCCTTCCAGGTACTGCCGGTGCTGCTGGTCCATGGACCACACTTTGAGTAGCAAGATTGTGTGGAAAACAAGAGACCTTGGTAAAGCTGACAATGAGCAGAGCTGGCCGCATAAATCACTGCCCATGCTCTGATTTGAATCTCCTTCCTTAACCGAGCCTGAATTCAGGGGCGGGGCTGGGCTGGGCTCAGAGGTAGAGTACTTGCCTGGCATGTGTGAGGCCCTGGGTTTGATCCTCAGCACCACATATAAATAAATAAAATAAAAGATCCATTGACAACTAAAAAAAAATTTTAAACTAAATTCAGGGGCATTGAATAGCACTGACAGTGTTCTTCCATGTCCAGTTTCACTACGATCTGATGGGTGAGAGCAGACTGCTAATGCATGTTCCGTGTGCCTCTGAATTGCCTGCCGACAAGCCCACCGTCAGATCTCTTTCTAATCCATCACTGAGTAGCAAAAGTGATCAATGTATGAGACATCTCCGTTTCCGTTCTGTGGAGCTCGGTAGCTGTGTTCCTGGCCCTGACTCTGTCGAGGGCGGAGAACAATGAGTGAGCACCTCCTAAGTCCCAGCAAGGCTTCTGGTACCCAATGGAAGGAATCCTGTGCGATAGCTTCCCTTACCCAGGCCTGGTTTTCTAGTATCTGAAGTGTACATTTAGCTTCCAGAGAAGCTAATCCCAAACCCTCAGTCATTTAAATGAGTTTGCAAATCGAGTTGTGCCTCTAGAGTCTGCTGTGTGTAGAATTGTTTTATAGTAAATCTGAGTCCAGAAGCATCATTTTGAAATATGTCAAATTAAATTGTTTTTTGAGTTTTTTTGGTACCAGGTATTGAACTCAGGTGCACTTAACCACATCCCCAGGTGTGTTTTATATTTTACTTAGAGTCAGGGTCTCCCTGAGTCGCTTAGGGCCTCGCTAAGTTGCTGAGGCTGGCTTTGAACTCACGATCCTCCTGCCTCAGCCTCCCAAGCCGCTGGGATGACAGGCGTGTGCCACCTCGCCCGGCTTCAAATTAAGTTCTTAATATGAGCAGATGTGGCTTGACGTGTGCTGCGCCCTTGTGATTTGTTCCAGAGCACACAAACAGTTACAGCAAAGACAGGAGGAAAAGCAGAACAAGAAAACGGAAAGAAAGGAGGAATAACCTGGCCGATGACTTGGCAGTATTGAACAGTGGCTTGGCCACAAGGGCATTTTCCGCCCATGGAAACAAGACCGACCGCGTGAGGGAAAGGAGGACGCACAGAAGAGCCAAGCGTTTCTTATCCTACCCACGGTTTGTAGAGGTGATGGTTGTAGCCGACCACAGAATGGTATTGTACCACGGAGCAAACCTTCAGCACTATGTCCTAACGTTGATGTCAATTGTAAGTACGCTCAAAAGGAGGTCATTCATGAGCTCTCCTCATGCATCATGGGGAAGGGGTTCCCCCAGTGCTTTAGAGAACCATTCAGGGCTGGCATTTCGACCATTCAGGCAAGTGCCGGCAGGGACCCTGGGGTGACTCCTTGGCTGTCCTTGTACGAGGATGTCAGTGCTTGTCAATGTTGAACGTTTATTCTGCGTTAGACAGTGCGCTTCCCAGTTAAAAGGCAAATTACTAACTTATTGCATCCCACTAGTTGGATATGTACCCATTTTGCAGATGAGCACACTGAGTCTCAGAGGAGTTAGGTCACTTGACCATGGTCAGGTAAAGCTGGCAAGCGGCTCAGATGTTACAGGCTATGCCCTTTATCTTGCTGCTTCCCTAAACCCAGGCTCTGATTTCTGAATTTTACATAGAAGCTGTGACTCTTCAGTCCTTCTCTAGATCACAGTCACCCAAGAGCTTTTCGGTTTTTAAAGTTTTTAGTTGTAGATGGACAAGTACCTTTATTTTATTCATTTATTTATATGTGGTGCTGAGGATCGAACCCAGTGCCTCACGCATGCTAGGCAAGCGCTCTGCCACTGAGCCACAGCCCCGGCCCACCATGAGTTTTTGTTACAAGCAAGTGGTGGCCACCTCTAGCCCTTTATTCAGTAGTCTAATTAAGTAGCCCTGGGGCGAAGACTAGGAATCTATATTTCTTCTCCCCTTGACATTAGATTGTATTAAAACACACTGAATTTGCATGATCAAAAAAATTATTCCCTGTATGTATAATTTTGTCATAATGAACCCAAATGCTTTGTATAATTATAATGCTCTCATAAAAAATGTAGAAAGCAAAAAAAAAGTCAAATGAAACCCCAAACTATTGACAAAAAAATAAGTTTCCCTTTCCATGCAAGTTGCCTGACCATTGTTAAAATTCTCACTCACTGCTTCTCCTCAGCACTGCCCACCAGAAGCCACATATTTAATTTCACATGTTCTAGGAGGTACATGTTTAGAAGTAAAAAGAAAGAAGTGAGATTAGTATTAATAGTATAATTTGTCTTATCCAAATATTATCATTTCAAAAATCACTAGTGAGATCTTTTTTTTTTTTCTTTTTTTGGTACTGGGGTTTGAACCCAGGGGCTCAGCCTCATCCCCAGCCCTTTTTGTAGTTTATGTAGAGACAGCGTCTCACTGAGTTGCTTAGAGCCTTGCTGTTGCTGAGGCTGGCTTTGAACTCACGCTCCTCCTGCTTCAGCCTCCTGAGCTGCTGGGATTACAGACATGTGCCACCACACCCGGCTTTTGATTTTTTTTTTATATATATATATATTTTTTATGCTCATGGCATGTCTCAGTTTCTGCTGGCCACCTTTCAAGTGCTCAGGAGCCACATGGGGTGCAAGGCCGCCATATTGGCAGGATAGATCTAGATATGTACTTAAGTCAATGGCTTTAAGCAAACATGAGAATATACAGTTGGCCCTCGGTAGCTGTAGATTCTGCATCTATGGATTGAAAAAATTTGGAAAGCAAATTGAATCAGTACGGAACACATGCAGATGTTCTCTTGTCATTGTACCCTGAGCAATACAGCATGACAGTTATTCACATAGCACGTACATCGCGTGAGCGGTCATCAGGCATCTAGAGCCGCTCTGAAACACACAGGATAGGACACATGCATAGGTTAGAGGCAAAAGTTATATTGCTTTATATGAGGAATCCGAGCGTCCTCAGGTTTTGGTACCCTTGCAAGATCTGGAGTCCGCCCTGTGCATACTGAGAAACAATCGTCCAACTTTTTTTTTTTCTTATACAAAAAATGAAAATTCTCATCTGTAGTTTAACACATTGCTATTATCTTGAGCTAATAAGGATTGTTCTATGACATCCCCTATAGATCTGTTCTAGCTCATTTTAAGCCTTATCTTGACAGTCCTCTTTATGGACAGACCTTAATTTATCTGAACCATAACCTAGGTGTTTTTTGGTTTGGTTTGGTTTGGTTTGGTTTAAACCAAAAACCTGGTTTGGATTAAACCCAGGGGCGCTTAACCACTGAGCCACATCCCCGGCCCTTTTTTGTATTTTATTTAGACACAGGGTTTCACTGAGTTGCTTAGGGCCTCCCTAAGTTACTGAGGCTGCCTTTGACCTTGCAATCCTCCTGCCTCAGCCTCCCAAGCTGCTGGGATTATGGGCCTGCACCACCATGCCCAGCAAGAGCACACTTTTAATAAATTCCCCAGATGCATGTGAAAACGACATATTTGGGAATGTTGCTTTAGGTTTTCTCCTTCCCACCCTGTGGCCTGTGGTGCTTCTTTTCTGCCCCCACTCCCTGGGGGCCATTCCCCTTTGCTGCCCTAACCCTGCCCCACCCCCACTCCTCTTTCACCCCCTGCCCTTGCTCAGTCCCATACTCCCCAGCTCTCTCATGCCCAGAGGGAAAGGAAAACCTAGCCAGACCCTGCAGGGCCCGAGTCCATATGCATGCCATGATTTCAGAAATGTGATGAGAATTTTGATCACAGACATAGCTTGGGGTCAGGTGGCCTAGACTGAGAGTTCCAGCTCTACCTCTCACCAAGATGTAGCCTTGGACAGCTATTTCATTCTCTGAGCCTTGGTTTTCTCATCGGTTGCATGGAGATTGTAATAGTACCTAGCCCAAAGTTTTGCTATGAAGGCTAACTACAAATTCATATGCAGTTTTTCAGCAAGGATCTAGTCCATAATAAGCATTTGGTGAATGCTCATCCTCATAATTAATTATAGCAAAATAAAGCAAAAGCAGGTTTCCCAGGTGCTGGAGAATGCAGATGGGTGATAAGCATAAGGAGCCACAGTTCCTGGCGGAGGCATGGCTGTTGTGATTCTGTAAGTTAGCAACCCAGGACTTCAGATGGGAGAGAGACTGCGATTGGAAATTAATATCTAAATGTTTGGGTACAGAGAACTGTTAAGTCAAGTGGCAACACAGTTTCAGGAGAAAGTACCATTTGGCATTTAAACCCGTTTGAATTTGTTATTATGGAAAACTGTTATCCGTGGATTCACAAGGAGACTTTCAATAAATGTGTGTTGAATGAATGAAAACTCAGGACAACAAAATGAGTCATAGTCATGAAGCATAAAAGAGATGGAGCCCAACCTAAGAAGTGAATTGCTTGTTGCTTACGGAGAGTTCACAATTAACTTTGAAAAATTTATCTCGGTTGCAGGTAGCCTCTATCTATAAAGACCCAAGTATTGGAAATTTAATTAATATTGTTATTGTGAACTTAGTTGTGATTCATAATGAACAGGTAATCACGTTTTTTTTTCTTCTTTCTTCTCTATCTGTATCCGAAATGGCATATCTGATTGGTATTGCCAGCAGAGACCAACCGTAATTCTTCTCTGTATTTAGGAAGGACCTTCCATATCTTTTAATGCCCAGACAACGTTAAAAAACTTTTGCCAGTGGCAACATTCGAAGAACTATCCAGGTGGGATCCAGCACGACACCGCTGTGCTCGTGACCAGGTGTGTGGCTCTCTGGTCCCTCCATCTCTCGGATTCAGGTCAGGTTGACGGGATGGGGTCATCTGTTGCTGGTAACCAGCTCTGGTGAGGGCTTTCTCCACTGAGGCGCCGTTGACGTTTTGGACCAGATCGTGGCTGGTGGGGTGCCCTGAATATTGCAGTGTGGTCAGTAGCGCGCCAGACTCTGCTCACTGCGCCTCAGCAGCACCTCCTCTTCTCAGTGCCCTCCTGGGGAGGAGCGGGGACACCTGGTGGGAACTACTAAGGGTAAAGTTGTCAGGCAGCCCTATAACAGGGGCAGCTGCTATTCAGACCCCAGCAGGTTGTGGCCACGTAGGAGCTAACTCCTGTGTTGCCACTTCTGTGATTCTGTAAGAAGCTAGGAATATATATATATACACATACACACACACACACACACACACACACACACACACATATATATATTTTTTTTTAAGTACCAGGGATTGAACCCAGGTGTGCTTCACCACTGAGCCACATCCCCAGCCCTATTTTGTATTTTACTTAGAGACAGGGTCTCACTGAGTTGCTTAAGTCCTCGCTAAATTCCTGACACTGGCTTTGAACTCCTGATCCTCCTGCCTCAGCCTCCTGAGCTGCTGGGATCACAGGCAGCACCACTACGTCCCGCTCAGACTAAAGTAGCTGTTAATCCTGAGTCAGTGCTTCCCAAAGTGTTTCGTATTGTGAGAGCTCAGCCTCATTCACTGTGTGTGTGTGTGTGTGTGTGAGCAAGCCCCGTCCCCCACCCGGGCCACGTGTGCTGGGTGAGGGCCCAGAACACTCCGATGTGTCTCCTTGTGCTGACCTTTGCTGTCTGGTGTCACTGAAGCCTAACTCTGCTCTGCTTCCAGGCAGGACATCTGCAGAGCTCATGACAAATGTGACACCTTAGGTGAGTCCCGCATGCCCACCCTGTGGCTGACGTGCTTTCCGATCCAAGCCACAACTGCTGCCTGAAGTAAATCCTTGTTGGTCTCTCTCCGCTTTCTAATAGGTCTTGCTGAGCTGGGGACCATTTGTGACCCCTACAGAAGCTGTTCTATTAGTGAAGATAATGGATTGAGCACGGCTTTTACCATAGCCCACGAGCTGGGCCATGTGTGAGTGTCACTTCCACAATGTCATTTAATTCCAAGTAACCTACAGCTTGCGTTCCTTGGCACCTGTGAGCGTTGCCTTGATTTGGGGGGTGTGGGATCCCCTCCCGTGTGTCAGTCGAGCTTCAGGGTTGAAGAGCTTCAAACCTCGTTGGGAGAAATGACCTCGACTTCAAAAGGTTAAGAAATACAGTGCACCACACCCTCTTTAGCCATAGCTTGTCTTCCTCAGCTTTTTCTCTACTGTGACTAGAAGACCAACCAGAACCACTGTAGAGGAGGAATAGTGTATCTGGAGGCTCACAGTGTCAGAGGTCTCAGTCCATAGACAGTGGCTCCATTCCTCAGGGCTGGAGGTGAGGCTGAGCATCATGGAGGAAGAGTGTGGTGGAGGGAAGCAGCTCACATGGTGATCAGGAAGCAGAGAGACTCCACTCTCCAGATACATAATATACACCCCAAAGCCACACCCCAATGCCACCTCCTCCAGCCTCACCCACCTGCCTCCAGGTACCACTCAGTTAATCCCATCAGGGATTCATTCACTGGTTGGGTTAAGGCTCTCACCACCCAATCATTTCCCCTCTGAACCTTCTTGCATGTCTCACACCTGAGCTTTTGGGGGACACCTCATATCCTAACCATAACAGCTTCTGTGTTTGGTAAAACTGCTCAAATTTGGTATGCAAAATCTAGGAATAGATTTTCCTTCTCAGAACTGGAGGAACCAGGTCCCTCCACTTCCTTCAGGATGTGTTAATGTGAAGAAGTTTCCCAAGTCCACATCTTGGTCTAGGTGGGTCCCCGACATTGTCCTGGCTTCCAAGATTTTCCCAAGTCCAGATCACATCTGACTTTAGTTATATATATGGGTGTAATTCAGACAGGAAGCGCCCAGACACTGTCATGTCCCTCTTTCAGGGAAGAGAGTGAACCAGGAAAAGAAGTCATTTCCTAATCACGGTCACCAAGTGCCTGGCCATTATGAAGCGGCTCTTCCCTTTTGTATTTTTAGAGACAGAGCACAGTTAGAACATGGGCAAAGCAATGTGAATTTACTAGAATTCATTCCCATTTTCCAACTGCATTTTTTTCTATCTATAATTATCAAATCACTTATCTTCTATATTTGGGAAATAATTTTCTCAAAAGATGACATTAGTAAAACATATCCATATGTCCATTTGTGTGGCAGATGTGAACTTTAGAGCTAATGTGATCCATTCAGCAAGCTTTTCATGCAAGTTTTTATTTATTTATTTATTTATTTTTGTGGTGCTGAGGATTGAACCCAGGGCCTTGTGCTTCCGAGGCAGGCACTCTACCCGCTGAGCTATAGCCCCAGCCCTGCAAATATTTTTTGAATGACACCTTATGCAATGCATTCATATGCAGCAAGGTGCCTGGGCGCGCACACACAGGTATCTCTCCAAGTCTATTCAGAACTAATGGGCATATTTTAAAATTAGAACCTTTTGCGGGTTTGGTGGCGCATGCCTGTAATCCCAGTGGCTCGGGAGGCTGAGGCAGGAGGATCACAAGTTCAAAGCCAGCCTCAGCAACTTAGCGAGGCCCTAAGCAACTCAGGGAGACCCTGTCTCTAAATAAAACTTAAAAAGGGCTGGGGGTGTGGCTCAGTGGTTAAGCGCCCCTGGGTTCAATCCCTGGTACCAGAAAAAAAAGAAAGAAAGAAACAAAAACACCAGAAAAATGAGTGGACTTGGTGGACAGAATTGTCTGACACACTTGTTTCTGAATTCGAGATGCTCCGGTGCAGGAAATCCTCTCTCACTGCTCAGTTAATTGCAGGCTTCCGTTTTGTGATTGGCAGTATCTTCCAGAGAGAGAGAGGATTCTTCTGCCCTCGTCACCTGATGGATAATTGCCTGGGTGCGAGTGTCACGCGGGCTGTCCAGCCGATGCTTTGGGTTGAGGAAACACTGTCATTCCCCCGCCCACTCTGGCTAAGGAAGGAATGGAAAGTACGCATTCACGCGGCTGCCAGGCTCCCCCCAGGCCCCAGAGGACGTGGGCGACCCTTCACAGCCTTCTCACAGAGGATCCGTTTAAGAACCCTTTCCTGCCCGCTCCAGTGACGTTGGCACAAAGCACAGAACTCCTTGCCGCCTCTGCGTCCAGCCAGCTCAGCCTACATTCCTCCGGTCTCTGTGATCATCATTTTCCTTCATGCAAATGGGCACCCCCTTTACATACCTTTATAATGATGTACCTGCACAGGTGTCTCATTTGGCAACCTGGGCCCAAAGGAGAAGATGCCGAGACTCATAGTGAGCTTCTTGTTTGAAAGCTTTCAGCCTCAGGTTTTTTGGGAGCTTTTTTTTTTTTTTTTTTTGGTCCCAGGAATTGAACCCAGGGGTGCTTAGCCACTGAGCCACACCCCCAGCCCTTTTTATATTTTATTTAGAGGCAGGGTCTCGCTGAGTTGCTTAGGGCCTCAGAATTTGCTGAGGCTGGCCTTGAACTTGTCATCCTCCTGCCTCAGCCTCCCGAGTGCCCGGATTACAGGCGTGCACCACCTCACCCAGCTTCTTGTGTTTCCAGCCCATCTCGATTGTCTTCAGTTTTATTCCGCTCCCCGGATTCGGATTCTGATCTCCCACACAGTAGCTGGTTAAATGTATTTTTTTTTCCTGTGCGAGAGATGTGATCTCTGGGCGGCCTCCGGAGTGCAGGGCCTGGGTGTTCACCGAGCTCCCCGTCGTTGTCCCCTTAGGTTCAACATGCCTCACGACGACAACAACAAATGTAAAGAAGAGGGCGTCAAGAGCCCCCACCACGTCATGGCGCCCACGCTGAACTTCAACACCAACCCCTGGATATGGTCCAAGTGCAGCCGGAAGTACATCACCGAGTTCTTAGAGTAAGAACTGGACTTCCTCTGAGCAGAGCCCTGCTGCCTGGCCTCCATGGAGTGGAGTAGTTGTGGGAAAGAAAACAGAGTCCAGCATTCCTTCTGAGTTTTTTTGTTGTTGACATTCCTTGGAGGAGGGAAACAAAATATCCTCTGACCCGCGGGTAGATTGGGAGCCACTGTTTAGAAGATGGCAGGCCGAGCCAAGGGGCGGGCTGGGGCCTGAAAGGGATCCGTCAGCGTGGCGGAACTGGGCTCTGACCTGTGCGGGGATCTCGGAAGAGACACGGGGAGGACCGTGGTGCCGTGAAGGCCACCCGTGCTTCTGCTCTTGTAACTGAGTCATCTTGTCACGGAAAGGGATGGGATGGCGAGAGGATCCCAAAGAGGGGATGAGGGTGGCTAGAAACCGGAGCAGACTCCGAGTGGTCGAATGGAAGGTATCCTCTCTCCCCTGCTCGCCCTACCTCCTCTCCCTCACCCTGCTTTGTCTGTCTTTCCTTTTCCTGTCTTTTTTTTTTTTTTTTTTGGTACAAGGGATTGGACCCAGGGGTGCTCTACCACTAAGTCACCTTTTCTATTTTATTTAGAGACAGGGTCTCGCTGAGTTGCTTAGGGCTTCGCTAACTTGCTGAGATTGGCTTTGAACTTGCGACCCTCCTTCTTCAGCCTCCCAAGTTTATTTTGTTTTTTTAGCTTCCTGCTCAGCTGCTCAGAGATCCGATTTCACTGTGCAATGTCCTCACGTCGCAAATGGGTTGCTTTTCTCTCCCAGAAGTACCAAAGTTGAAGCAAGCCACCCAAGTCACTGGGTTCATGTTTCTGCCACCCCAAGGGAACAGGGAGCTTTCTTAATCAGAACTCAGAGGTGGGGATTTCCCAAGACAGGTGTTTGCAAAAAAAAAAAAAAAAAGTGAAAGAGCTGGAGGGTTGCCATTTTTCTTCAGCAGGGGGTGTTTTCTTTCTATGAGTCACTGATTCACTTACTTATCCCTTGGGCAAATATTTACTCAGCACCTGTGGCCGTGGACCAGGTCCTGCACTTGGATGAAAGAGACACTGTCTTTCTGTCTTTGCCCCTAAGAAGCTTACAGTCAATTGAGAAAGATAGTCAAAAAATATGCTGATACCTGCCTCCGAATGTGAGCAATGCCCCAAGAGATCCATACTTCCTATATGTTGTACATAGATTCGGGTCTACAGAGCATACACCAAAGTCACAACTCTGACTTCTCGACTTAAGCTTGGACAAGAGAATAAAGCCATCCAGGGCCGGGGGCGCACGCCTGTCATCCCAGCAGCTCAGGAGGCTGAGGCAGGAGGATCGTGAATTCGAAGCCAGCCTCAGCAACTCAGTGAGACCCTGTCTCTAAATAAAATATAAAAAAGAGCTGGGATGTGGCTCAGTGGTTAAGCGCCCCTGGGTTCAATCCCTGGAACCAAAAAAGAAAAAGAATAAAGCTAAGGCCATAAAGGAACTGCCCTCTCCTTCATTGGGTTGGGGTGTGGCCTTCCCATTGATGGGAGCCTTTGTCAGTCCTGCCTCTTACCCTCTGTGTGTTTCTGCTTCCTGTAGCACGGGGTATGGCGAGTGTCTGCTTAATGAGCCTGAATCCAGACCCTACCCTCTGCCTCCCCAGCTGCCCGGCCTCCTTTACAATGTGAATAAGCAATGTGAATTCATCTTTGGACCAGGCTCTCAGGTGTGCCCGTACATGGTAAGTTTGGGAGGTGTTCCTGTCCTCACCCATCAGTTTGGGACTTCTTTATCCGCGTGACTTCCCTTTGACGTCTCCCTCTACACTACCCCGGGGAAGGTTCAAGGTGCAGGTGACGCTCCCGGGGATCGCAGCGGTGATGGTATCAGCTGGTGGCTCGCTGAGCGGCGCCCTGTGGTATTTTCTCATTTCACCCTCGTGACCCCGACTGGCCAGAAGGGAGAGGCCAGGCCACTTGCTTTTACGAGGGAGAAGGTGGAGCTCCCCGAGGATGCAGGGACAGAGCTTGGAATTCTTTCTTTCCTTGTCTCCTCGCATGCCCTTCAACTTGTCCAAGGGGCTTAAATCACAAAGATTCAGTAGAGGCGATACGAGAGGCAAATCAGGCTCCTGGATTTAGCCGGCCAGCGCTGGGTCCCGGGTCCACCTGAAGCTCTGTCCTTTCTCGAGGTGGCTCCGCTGGGGTGGGTGTGAGGCTGTGGCTTGTGTTGTGAATGTCCGGACCAGTGCGGTCATCTGGGGCTTATCAGACAGCAGTGAGCAGAATGGTGCTTCCGTGACTCGCCCTATTCTGGCCCTTTGGGGCCATGCATGTGTGTGTGTGTGCGTGTGTGTGCGTGTGTGTGCGTGTGTGTGCGCGTGTGCGCGCGCGTGTGTGCGTTTGTGTGTGTGTGTGTGATTGTGTGTTTGTGTGTGTGTGTGTGTGTGTGTGTTCTGCTGGGGGAGCCTTCAGAGGTTTCATAGGAAATTGCAAAGTACAGTGATTCCATGGAAATAATTTAAAAATTTAAGTCACTTTACCTTAATGAAGGTGCTCATGACGGCACAGATTAAGAGTCATTGAATCCAGAGACTGAGGCAGGAGAATTGAGAGTTCAAAGCCAGCCTCAGCAACTTAGCAAGGCCCCAAGCAACTCAGAGAGACCCTGTCTCTAAATAAAATATAAAATGGAGCTGGGGATGTGGCTCAGTGGTTAAGTATCCCTGGGTCCAATCCCTGGTACCAAAAAAAAAAAAAAAGAGAGAGTCATTGAAGTGTTAAACATAAGAAACACTAAGCATATTTTCATATCTCCATTTGGTGGAATATTACATAGCAGTTTAAAATGATCTACACCAGAAATATGCTCATGCTTGTATGATTTTAAGTTAAAGAATAGGATGAACAATTGCGTAGAGTATGTCTTCAACTCTAAAGGGAGTGGGGGAAGCAACAGGAATGAGTGGGAAGCTTGAAGGATTTTTTCCCCCTCTTTTTCAGAGTAAAGATTTAGTTCCTTCTTAATTTTTCTACCATAAGCATAGTTTATGTTGGTTTATTTTAATAATTAGGAAAAATAGAAATCAGAAATATCTTTAAAAAGTTTGCCTTCAAATAGCTAAAATAAATCTTAAAAACATAGTATTCTGAGGAAGTGGAAAGTTTCAGGATGTATCAAAATCGGTTTGCGTGAAGCCCAAACGCCATGCGACTGGTAGATTTTTATGCTTTTGTATAAAATTTTGGGATCCATGAAGTCATCACCAATCAGGGTGGGTCACCTCTGCTGAGAAGGAACGGGAGGGACCCAGGATGAGTACCCAGAGCTGTGAGCTTGCCGGTGAACTTTTCTTTCCTGAACTGGGCAGTGGATACATAGGTATCCATTATGTTGATTTTTTTATTTGTTCTTTCTTGATTTACATGACAGTAGAGTGTATTTGACACATCATGTGTACGTGGAGTGTGGCTTCCCTTTCTTGTGGTTGTACGTGGTGTGGAGTCTCACTGGTCGTGTGTTCATATGTGAACATGGAAAGTGATGTCCATTCATCCCACTGTCTTTCCTATGTCCATCCCCTCCCTTCCCTTCATTCCCCTTTGTCTAATCCAGTAGACTTCTTTTCTTCCCTCTCTACTCCCCCTTATTGTGTGTTAGCAGCCACACATCAGAGAGAACATTTGGCCTTTAATTTGGGGGGATTTGATTTATTTCACTTAGCATGATAATCTCCAATTCCATCCATTTACCAGCAAATACTATAATTTCATTCTTATGGCTGAGTAATATTCCATTGTGTATATATACCAGGTTTTCTTTATTCATTCATCCATTGAGGGCACCTACGTTGGATCCATAGCTTAGCTATTGTGAATTGAGCTGCTATGGACGTTGATGTGGCTGAGTCACTGTAATATGATGATTTTAAGTCCTTTGGTTTAAACCTAGGAGTTGGGATAGCTGGGTCGGGTGGTGGGTCCATTCCAAGTTCTCTGCGGAATCTCCACGCTGCTTTCCGTAGTGGCTACACCAGTTTGCAGCCCACCAGCAGTGTGAGTGTGCCTTTCCCCACATCCTCGCCAACATGTGTTGTTGCTTGTGCTCTCGATAACTGCCGTTCTGACTGGAGTGGGATGGAACCTCAGTGTAGTTTTGATTTGCATTTCTCTAATTCTAGAGATGATGGACATTTTTCATATCTTTTTTGACCATTCATATTTCTTCTGTGAAATGTATTATGTTATTTATTAATAGGTCTGAAATATTGTACTTTCTGTAGGTCAGAAATATTATACAGTATTTTATACTTTCTTTCCTCTAACAACCCCTAAAAACCTTGGGAATGATTCATAATATGATCTTGATAATGTATCTCCCTAATACACACACACACACACACACACACACACACACGCACACGCACGCTTTGGTCAGGCCAAACTGAAACAGAAATCACATCTGATCACTCCCTAACTCAACAACAAAAGTCAAATCACACAATTCCAGCATGCCTCTTTGCTCTCTGAACCTCAGTCTCTTCATCTGTATATATTGAATGCATGGTAGCTCCCCTTTTATACCACTGAACGTCCTCCCAGGCACTGCTCAGGGGCTGCCCAGGGTTGCTTGTTATCACCCTTGGAATATTTCATCATTCATCAAACAAAGAAAAAAAAATCCCTTTGCAAGCTCCCCTACACCACTGGAAAACATCCACTGGAAGCACTTCTAGCCCTGTTTGATTCTGCCTGAATTCCACTCTCTTTGTCATTCAACTGAATTGAGCAGATGCAGTGTAGACGCCTCTGGTGCAATAACGTGGATGGAGCTCACAAAGGCTGCCGGACTCAACACACGCCCTGGGCCGACGGGACCGAGTGTGAACCTGGAAAGGCAAGTACCCCGCATGCCATCCTTCCATCCAGGGGCCCAGGCACGTAGGCTGCCAGGCTGGGCCATCCCTGGCCTTCAGAAATCCAGATCAAGCAGTTCGGGTGGCACGCGTCGCGTGTTTGTGGGAGGAGGGTTTGGTGAGCTCTCGGAAACTGTGAGACTCGTACGAAGCCCCAGTCCTGACACCAGGGATCGTTATTGCCTCCCTGTGGGGACACTGTCTCAATTTAACACTTGTCTTGGTGACACGTGCTTTTCAACTTATGGGTGTATTTAACATGCAGTGGTGGCTCTTCTTCTTTTTGTTGTTTTCTTTTTCCTACTTTGAGAGGAGCCCTGGGAGCTCGGTGGGGCACCTCAGGGTCAGGAAGTGCGGAGAGGGGTGGTGTCTTCTCCTGGCTGTGACAGCCTCTGAGTTCCCTTTAGGAGAGATGATGTCACTTGGTACACATCCAAGTCCAGATTCTCATGGGCTGGTTGTAATGTTCCCAGCGATTTCGTTAATAACTCAACAAAATCCTCTCCTTGTGTGGTCCAGGGACAGCAGTGTCCCCCGCACCTCGGGGTATGATTAACTTACCCTCTGCACTTGGTGTGCATCTAAAAGTGACAGTGCTGATACCAGAGGTGACATCATCATCCCCCACCAAAAAAAGTTGGTGGCACAAAGTTTGAGATATAAACTGATTTTATTTATTTTATTCTGTAAGGATGAGGGCGTTCTGGCACTTACAGGGATACGGTCCTGCGTCCCATTTCTGAGACTTGCTATCCTTATATGTATTTCTCCTTCCTTCTGCCTCATCCACTTTACCCACTTTTATTCCTTTTATTCATTTGTTCTCATCTTCATTTGTAAATTAATAGCACCCAGAATGGTTGCTTCAAAGGGATCTTAATTGATGAGAGTTTTACTCTCCATTCCCGATATGTATATATATGTTTTTTTGG
Organism: Glaucomys volans; assembly: GCA_020662805.1. Lineage (NCBI taxonomy): Eukaryota > Metazoa > Chordata > Mammalia > Rodentia > Sciuridae > Glaucomys > Glaucomys volans. The sequence continues at coordinate 142,121 of JAJEJO010005336.1, read as the reverse complement.
AACCAGGGATTGAACCCAGGGGTGCTTAACCACTGAGCCACATCCCCAGCCCTTTTTTATATTTTATTTAGAGCAGGGTCTCACTGAGTTGCTTAAGGCCTTGCTAAGTTGCTGAGGCTGGCTTTGAACTCACAATCCTCCTGCCTCAGCCTCCTGAGCTGCTGGGATTACAGGCGTGCTCACACGGCTTCCCTTCCCCAATTTTGCAAACTTTCTTTCTTTCTTTTTTTTAAATAACTTTATTTTATTTCTTCTTTTTTTTTTTCAATGCGGTGCTGAGGATCAAACCCAGTGCCTCATGTGTACTCTACCCCTGAGCCACAACTGAGCCACACCCCCAACCCATTCCTTCCCCAATTTTGGAGACTAAAGAAGCCAAGTGACTTGCCTAGTGAATTGCCCTCCATCTGGGGCAAAGTCACCTCATCCCTTGGGGGGCTGGTTCTGCCCAGCATAATTCGTTCCTTGCCTCATCTTCAGGGACAGCAGGACACAGCACGGTGGCCACAATGTGGCTCGCTGAGCTCCCTCCGTTTCCAGGAGAATGCATGGCTTCTTCCTCCCTCTCTCAGGGTGGTTGTGAAGTGAGCTGAGACAGAGGGTATGGAGGTCATGTTGATGGATTTGTGCTGAAGATGATTTTGTATTTCACTGAAGTGGGTGGCAAAGCTCCCGTGCTAATTTCCCCACGGCTGGGACCTTGGCAATTGAGAGTCCTGCTTTCCCTGGCCCCAGCCTGACCGGAACCACACATGCACACGGGCATAATCATTTCTAGAACTTTCACCAGCTTAAAAAGAAATACATTTATTTGGTAGAAGAGTGGATCTTGCGACTTGTGTGGGTCATTTAACTAAGCATGTTGGTGCCCACAGGATCCTAGGTTTGTGGAGAAATAGGGTTCTAGGTTTCCATTAAAATCTGAATGTGACTCTCATTCTTATGCATCAGGATGTGGCCTCAAAGTCCTTCTTTCTTTTTTTTTTGTTGGTACCAGGGATTGAAGCCAGGGGCACTTACCCACTTTATTTTTTCCCCCAGCCCTATTTATATTTTATGTAGTGACAGGGTCTTGCTGAGTTGCTGAGGCTGGTGTGAACTCTCAGTCTTCCTGCCTCCACCTCCCGAGCCACTGGGACTGTAGGCGGACACCATCGTGCCCACTTCAGAGTCCTTCTTGACACAGCGACCAGTGCTACAGTTGGTGGGAGGTGGGGGTCAGCATGACAGCCAGCTGACAGTGGGTTAGTTGATTTGGGGTGGAGTCGGCCAGTCACTTTCCTTAAATTGAATCCATTTGCTCTCAGCAGAACCACTGCTGTTCAACTGTGGCTCTGGGTCAGTCCCACGTAGCCACCCACTGTGTCAAGTGCAAACACACTTATTACTGGAACAGCCACAGCAAGGACTTCCGCAGAGTCTGACCTAAGGTGACTTGTACTTGGGAGGACTGTCATGAGTGGGTGACCAAGCTCCATGCACCCGCATGGCTCCCAGCCCCTCCTGGAACATGGAAGGAGCTGCAGG
>JAJEJO010005336.1:76396-139686 GCA_020662805.1 Glaucomys volans | reverse complement strand
GGGTGGTTGTGAAGTGAGCTGAGACAGAGGGTATGGAGGTCATGTTGGTGGATTTGTGCTGAAGATGATTTTGTATTTCACTGAAGTGGGTGGCAAAGCTCCCGTGCTAATTTCCCCACGGCTGGGACCTTGGCAATTGAGAGTCCTGCTTTCCCTGGCCCCAGCCTGACCGGAACCACACATGCACACGGGCATAATCATTTCTAGAACTTTCACCAGCTTAAAAAGAAATACATTTATTTGGTAGAAGAGTGGATCTTGCGACTTGTGTGGGTCATTTAACTAAGCATGTTGGTGCCCACAGGATCCTAGGTTTGTGGAGAGATAGGGTTCTAGGTTTCCATGGCAGCCATTAAAATCTGAATGTGACTCTCATTCTTATGCATCAGGATGTGGCCTCAAAGTCCTTCTTTCTTTTTTTTGGTTGGTACCAGGGATTGAAGCCAGGGGCACTTGCCCACTTTATTTTTTCCCCCAGCCCTATTTATATTTTATGTAGTGACAGGGTCTTGCTGAGTTGCTGAGGCTGGTGTGAACTCTCAGTCTTCCTGCCTCCACCTCCCGAGCCACTGGGACTGTAGGCGGACACCATCGTGCCCACTTCAGAGTCCTTCTTGACACAGCGACCAGTGCTACAGTTGGTGGGAGGTGGGGGTCAGCATGACAGCCAGCTGACAGTGGGTTAGTTGATTTGGGGTGGAGTCGGCCAGTCACTTTCCTTAAATTGAATCCATTTGCTCTCAGCAGAACCACTGCTGTTCAACTGTGGCTCTGGGTCAGTCCCACGTAGCCACCCACTGTGTCAAGTGCAAACACACTTATTACTGGAACAGCCACAGCAAGGACTTCCGCAGAGTCTGACCTAAGGTGACTTGTACTTGGGAGGACTGTCATGAGTGGGTGACCAAGCTCCATGCACCCGCATGGCTCCCAGCCCCTCCTGGAACATGGAAGGAGCTGCAGGGTGATCTTGGAGCTTCTGAGGACTGGGGAGCGTGGAGAGGTTGCACAAGCTCCAGCCCAGTTAGGGTGTTCAGTCATGAGCGCGAATATCAAGCCTCCCAAGGACAGGCTCCAGATGCCATCGGAGAAGCAGTGTGTGCAGGGGGGAAATGACAGGTCCTTTTTTTTTTTTTTTTTTTTTGTGGTTCCGGGGTTGAACCCAGGGGGCCCTTAAACACTGAGCCACAGCCCCAGCCCTTTTTTATATTTTAATTAGAGACAGGGTCTCACTGAGTTGCTGAGGCTGGCTTTGAACTTGCGATCCTCCTGCCTCAGCCTCCCAAGCTGCTGGGATGACAGGCGGGCTCCATGGCTCCAGACAGGACAGGTCCGTTTTCATAGTATTCTGGAAATCGTTTGCAAGCGGAATAGTCCAACAGCCTTTATTAACGATGTGGGAATATGCAGACATGCCTCAGACTGTGCATCTTGCAAATGCCAGAGAAGGACTCTCTGCTGGCGTAGGAACGCTTCGTGATTTTTCTTTTGTTTTGTGTTGATTTCTAGAATTGGCAGTAGGTGCCCTTTCTCTGCACGCCAGCAGATTCTGACTCCCGGCTGCTGCTGGGCTGATTTTTTCCTTTCTTTCTCTTCTTTCTGCCCTGCTCCCTCCCTGGTAATCTATCTTGGGCTGCTGACACAATGTTATTTTGATGAATGAGTCACTAATGTCTCTTTATTTGCTCTGTTTTCTTGTTAAGTCCATTAACATTTTCACTTTAACCCTGTTTTTGAGTCCAGACTCCTTGAAACGAAGTTGGCCTCTTTAAGTCTCCCTTCCAATCTCTTATAAAGATGCATGTGATGTAAGATATCAGTCATAGAGTTCTGGACACTTTAAGAAAGGCTGACGTTATTTTGGCTCTGGTTCCACCAGCCACTTAAAGCTTTGTCATGATGTAATGGCAGTTCCCATATGTAATTATGATTTGTCAGATTTGCCTGGTAAAATAGTTTTTTCTTGGTACCAAAGATTGAACCCAGGGGTGCTTACCCACTGAGCCACATCCCCAGCCCTTTTTATATTTTATTTAGAGACAGGGTCTTGCTGAGTTTCTTAGGCCTCACTAAGTTGCTGAGGCTGACTTTGAACTCACCATCCTCCTGCCTCAGCCTCCCGAGTCAGTGGGATTCCAAGCATGTGCCACTGCGCTTGGTTAGTTGTGTTTTTTTAAAACATATTTCCAAACAGCCCCAGCCTGTGTCACCTCAAATGCTCTCCCTATTGCTCTGAGGTTCTTTCTCTTTTTTGGATTCCTGGAAGCAAGATCGAAGGGCTGAATTTCGTTATCAGCCATGACCTCCATTCTGTATCAGTTAGGAATTTTGTTCAGGTCAGATCCAATTAGTGTGGTATAAAAATGGCCTCTCTAAACGTACAAAGCTAGGCAAGTTGTGGAGTTGTTATGGTAGGTCCATGAAATGATCAGACCCCCAGGCTTCTAAGTTCCTTCTGCTGTGCTGCCCCATTACAAATGGTTTTCATCCTCCAGGTCAAAAAGTGGCTGTTGTGTCTCCAGCCATGGCATCTGAGTTTGCAGCCGAATAAAAGCCAAAGGGCGAACAGCACGGCATTGAAAGGGCCCTGAACAAATCGCACACAGAGAATTCTGCTGACATTTCTTTGTCCATCCCTTTCTGTTGGGGAATTTAGAGAAATACAGTTTCCGTTACCAAGGTCGAAGAGGAAAATGGATGCTGAGGGAGCACCTGATCTCAGCCGTACTCAGCCATCTGATTACGGCTGCTGTTGTTGAAATTTTCAGCCCTTATTTAGATGTCAGAAGTGGTCCCCATCTGTCCACAGTTGAGAGGTAGCATGGGTCATAGTTAAGAGTGACATGGTTGAGTCCAGTGGTCTGTATGATCTCATCCCTGCTCTTTACTGATATTTGGTTATTCCCTCTGTGCCCTGGTTTTCTTTTCCTTAGACATGAGGTCGTAGCTGGGCACTGTGGCACTGTCATCCCAGTGGCTCGGGAGGCTGAGGCAGGAGGATCCTGAGTTCAAAGCCAGCCTCAGCAACTTAGCGAGGCCCTAAGCAACTCAGTGAGACCCTGTCTCTAAATGAAATATAAAATAGGGCTGGGGATGTGGCTCAGTGGTGGAGTGCCCCTGGGTTCAATCCCTGGTACTAAAAAAAAAAAAAAAAGAAGAAGAAGAAGAGGGAAAAAAGAAATGGAGATGATAGGGCTGGGCTGTGGCTCAGGGGTAGAGCACTTGCCTAGCACATGTGAGGCCCTGGGTTTGATCCTCAGCACATTAACATTAATAAAATAAAGGTACTGTGTCCATCTGCAACCAGAGACAATCATCTCAGGAAAGACTTGGAGGTATTAACGGCAGCTGCTCCGCAGTGTGCTGCGAGTTGACGTTCAGGCTGACGTCCCTCCTCCGGAGTCTTGAGACCCGCAGTGTTTGGCTCCAGAGTTGTTTGGGGGTGTGGGGTGCTCACGTACATGCACAGAGGAAGCATCTTGGTGACGGGACCTTAGTGCACACACGAAGTCCACTGCTTCTGTGTCCTGCGCACCTCAGACGCGGAGCTTGGGGACACGCGCACGCAGTATTTCTATTGCTCCTTTGTTTTGACCACACATCAGCACTGGTGGACGATGACTCCTTGTGGCATCAGGGCAACACCTAAAGGGCGTGGGATTCCGGAGCACTGGGGTCTTGCATCTTTGGGCTGGGCGCTGTCACCCTGCTTGGAGCGCTGCCTGACACCTTGGGGGTAGACGCTTGCCATCATCCTGCACCTCGTGTCTCAGCTGCACCAAGGTGGGTCAGAACAGTCTCCCTGGTGTGTACTCAGCACAGCCTGGGCGGGTGGAGGCAGACTTCACCAGCTTGCCCAAGGCCACCACTGCAGCCAGACCTGTTGTCACCTGTTAGCCTTTGGTCTCTGGCCTGCTTTGTCCTGGATGTGGCCGTGTGGGGCCACGCACTTGAAACGCCAGTCTGGTCTGAGACGTACTTAAGTGTGAGATACAACCGGGTTCTGAAACCCTAGTGTGGAAAAAAAAGAAGTACAAAATATTTCACTACAGTAGCCCCCCTTATTCTCTCTGTATATGTTCCAAAATGCTTCGTGGATATTTGAAATATTGGTTAGTACTGAGTGTGTGTGTGTGTGTGTGTGTGTGTATATTATTATTTGTTATTTGTTTAATAATATATACAATATAATAATATAAAATTGTATATTATATGGTTATTATATTAATTACTTATATTTATATATATTATTAATTATATTACACATATGTGTAATATAATATATATGCATATAATTACACATATAATTATATTATGTGTGTATATATTGCACATATGTATATATACGTATATATAATTATATATTACACATATGTGTTATATAATTATATGCATGTAATATAATTATATATTCTAATATATTTGTATGCTGTTATATTATATCACATATACACATATATTATGCACATATACATAATATAGTATATAAACATACTTTAATATATACATATATATTATATGTGTATATATATAATATGCATGCACATATAATATAATATGCATAATATAATATACATGTATATACACATAATATACATGTAATATAACATGTATATACACACAGAAATTACAAACATATATTTTCCCTATGCATACATACCTATGATAATATTTAATTAATAGTAAGAAATTGACAATAATTTACAATAAAATAGAATAATTGAAGTGATTTTTATATTGATTGCATGTAGAATCAATAATGTCTTAGATATAGTAGGCTCAATAACATTAAAATTAGTTTCAGTTTTTGTGTTTAAAAATTTTTTAATGGGCTTCTAGAAACTCTCAAATCGCATATATTTGGCCCAATGACATTTCTCCTGGACGAGGGGCTGTGTCTCTTGGTTGGTTGTTTTTATGCACACACACCCCACGAAGTGTGGGCTGTCACTCTAGAGACGAGTCTGGGGTGAGGTCCCAGGAGCGTGGCCACCGCTGCCTGGGCCTATGTCTCGTGGCACTGAGTCGCCCAGGGAGAGGGACTTGTCCTCAGACACTGCGAGAGGAGCGTGTCACGGGAGGAGGTGAAAGGCCAGGGACGAAGCTGGGCCGCCCTCTCCTAATATTCTGCAGCACCGTCCGTGGAGAGGGCCGCCGTGCCCGGGAGACTGGTCCTGCCGCGGGCTCCTGCTCTGCCCGTCCTGGCCACTGAGCCTCTGCCCTCCAGAGGCCGCTCTGACCTCCTGGGGATCCATCACGGCCACCAGCCGCTCCACTTCAGAGATCTGAGCAAGCGGCAGGGTGTCAGCCTCCTGCGGCCACTGCTGCCACTCTTCCTTTGTCCCCTGCTCAGTGACCTCAGCTTTGTGTCAGGGCTTTCCACCCCAACAATGGCAGAGGGTCAAAATGGGTTTCTCTATTCCCCACCCCACTGAGGAGTTTAATTTTATTTTATTTTTATTTTATTTTATTTTAAAATCATGGCCTTCCTCCTGCTCCAGTCTGGAGACTCTGAGGCCTTTAGTAACCATAGCAACAACCAAAAAAGGGATAAACTAGAGGAACTGCCATGTGTCTGTTTTTGCCTTTGGATCCTAAATATTTTCTTGAAGTGAGTTTGTAGGAATCATGCAACTATTTTTTTCCCTCCCTCTTCCCTATTTCATTGAAATTGGGTTTTCAAATCTATGGGGAGCTGGGTGCACACCTGTAATCCCAGCAGCCCAGGAGGCTGAGGCAGGAGGATCATGAGTTCAAAGCCAGCCTCAGCACTTAGCGAGGCCCTAAGCATTTCAGTGAGACCCTGTCTCTAAATAAAATACAAAACAGGGCTGGGGCTGTGGCTCAGAGGTTAAGCGCCCTGGGTTCAATCCTGGTACCAAAAACAAAAACAGAAATAAATGCCCGTGCACGGGGAGCACTGCTGCCTCACCGGGCTCGCAGCGTCCTGCGCTGGCCTGCCTGCAGCCGCTCTCCCTCGTCCTCTCCCGGTTCCCATATGGAGACGTGAGCACTGCAGGGCTGGCCCTGGAGTCGGGGGCTGCCAGCCTGGATCCCATCACTCAGCCGGCCCTTTCTGTTTTTCTTTCAAGCAAGCTATGCGTGAAGACTCGGCCTAAAATCACTAAGTGCGAGATGGACACCCTTACCACGTCCATTGTCCCCGACTGGAAGGGTGGCGTGTTTAAGAGGACAGGTGGTCCCGCAGTGCCTCTCGCGCCAACCTGCCCTCACTGTTCCCCTTATTAAACACAGCACTGCAGGTCTGGACTTTGTTCTCCCAAAGAGATGGAGGTGCCCACGACTGATGGATCCTGGGGAAGTTGGAGTCACTTTGGAACCTGCTCAAGAACATGTGGAGGGGGAATCAAAACCGCCGTCCGAGAGTGCAACCGACCAGAGTAAGTTCTAGAACTATGGTTACTGACAGGGCGGGGGCAGGGGGACTGCTATGGGGAATGCTTTAGCAGAAGCTGGTGAAGAGCATGGTCCAAAGCAGAGCGCAGGCAAACTCCATAGGCACCACCCTCCTCCTCCTTACGCAGCTCCCCAGACCTTCCACTGTGAGGCTGTCCATCACACAGTCGGCACTTCTGTGTTGACGGGTCTGTCTCCCAATTTCGACAGCCAGGCAGATCTCACTGCCACCCAGAGCTTGGGACAGCATGTTCATGGAGTGCTCAGGTATTTTCACAAGGAAACCAAATAAATTAATAAACACATTCATCCCGATCGCAGTTAAATAGCATCCATCCTAGCTAGGTACTGAAATGGGGTACAGGCGCGGGCCACTGTGCCCCTCGGGGAATTACTTTCTGATTCAGCCTAAATTTACAGGCGAGACCCCCAGAGGTTCCCACCCCAGAGCCTGACTGTGTCTAGATGGGGACTTGAGCTGCCTTTCAGGAGAGTTCTCGGGGTGTGACCCTGCAGCCTCTTCCAGCCCAGCCTCACTAGGACTTTCAGGTCCAATAAGTCCATGGATTCTCTTTTCCAGCATTTACCATGGAAGACGTGTGTTTGTGGGGGGAGGGGGTAGATAATAAATCACATCTTCACATAAAGCCAGACATTTGATTCTGCAAGAATCTGTCGGAAGTAGTGGTTCACATGTCTCTTCTCGCACTTTTCATGACATCTATATGGACTGGGAGCCCAAGGAGTCCTCACAGGGCAGGGGTAGCTTTAGATGTATAAATCAACAACTTTGATAGATGGATGGATGGATTGATGCATTCAAGGTCTCCCTCTGTTGCCCAGGTTGGCCCCCAGCTCCTGGGCTCAAGGGGTCTCCTGCCTTAGCCTCCTGAGTGGCAGGGATCATAGGCATGCACCACTGTAACCAGCAGCTATTGCTAAGATCTCCAGCTGCTTTGGAATTATGCAAATAAGTGCCCTTGGAAGTACTCATTTATTTTTTTAACAGTTTTGATTAGAGTTAGCAAACTCAGTTGTAGAAAGAAGTAAGCAGGTAAAGGAATGAAGGGCTAGCAGAGTATAGAACCGGGTGCGGTGGTGCCCACCTGTAATCCCAGCAGCTCCGGAGGCTGAGGCAGGAGGATCGCCAAGTTCAAGGTCAACCTCAGCAACTCTTAGCAAGGCCCTAAGGAACTTAGTGAGATGCTCTCTCTAAATAAAATATAAAAAAGGGCTGGGGATGTGACTCAGTGATTGAGTCCTCCTGGGTTCAATCCCCAGTACCAGGAAAAAAAAAAGAAGTGACCACATGTCTAATGTTGACAAGTGTGTTCTTTCCTATAAGAAAATCATGCATTGTGTGAACCAAAAAGAACATAGCCACAGGCCCCTGGTTTACAAGCAGTGGTCTCAGTAAATCCTCTGGGTACAAATCACAAAGGATGATCAATTTAATTTGTTTTTGCTCACCGTCCAATATGTATATGTTATCCACTTAATTTTAGTCTCCAAGGAAGAAAAAGAGCCCAAAAACTCTGGTTCGTAACACTAACATTGTAGCTATAGATAAAAATGAATAAACATTACATTTTTTTCTCCATAGCATGTATTTTGCATTTTTATGATAGTGGAAATAGTGCTCATGTTTAGAAAAATTCAGGCACAAAAGATAGGATATGAAAATTTTCAACACCGTTTTTCTTACCCCCATCTACTCCCCTCAAGAAATTTCTGCTGAAAAATGTTTTTCTTTCTTTTTTTTTTTTGTACATGCTAAAAAATAATTTGATGTCTATCAATTCAGACTTTTTAAACAGATTGTAGACATAGTGTGTATGATATGAAATCAGTATCCCATAATTTAAAGTGAGGCTGTGTTACTTTTTAAACATAACTGTGTATCCTAGCTGCTTGTATTGTTGACATTTAAAATTAAATCTTTTAATCAAACTTGTGCTGTTGGGCTGGGGTTGTGGCTCAGTGGTAGAGCACTTGCCCAGCATGTGTGAGGCACTGGGTTCAATCCTCAGCACCACATAAAATAAACAAATAAAATTAAAGGCATGCCGTCCATGTACAACTACAAAACAAATAAGTAAACAACAAATAACAAACCTTTGCTTTGAGCAGCAAATCCAGTGATTTTCTTTTAAACAAATTAAAAATGATCTGGTGTCTACTTTGAACAAAATTATAGTAAGTGCTCTATTGCTATCTAGCAAAAAGTAGGTACTTTATAAATGCTTCTTAAATTTTGATTCCAGAATATTCCATTTTTTTTTAAAAGTGGCCTTTTAGTTTTGTTTTGTGATTTTTTTTTTTAAGCCTTAAAGCCATTCTTGAAGAAATGTGGAAAGTGAAGAGAGATAAATCACTCCCTAATTGGAAAGGGTAGACAAAGAAAATCACCCAGTGTGAAACTCTCAGCAAAAGGAGTCTGAGCTTCAAAGTGAAGCAAAGATCCTCCATTCAGAAGTTACGAAGCGGTCATTAAAGACCTCAGTTAGAGGTCCTTGTCTTTGCTGTGTGCGAGGAGAGACTTGCAAGAGGAAATAGGATCACCTCCTTGAGTGGCAGTCCACGTCAGGTCATGAAGACTCCTCCAGTCCTTGGCGCTTTAGGATGCTCCTGCTAATTGAGGAAGGAGATTGCCTCTGAGCACTGTGTGTTTGGGGGGGAGGCGTCCATTTGAAAAGTGAAAGGGACACAGGCAAAGGAGGTCCCATTCCACTGGCAGTGCAAAGGCTTGTTCAGAGAAGTTCAGAGCAGATGGCTCATTCTGTGGAGGCGGAAGTGTCTGCCTCCGGCTCCGGCGGGGAGCTGGAGGACATCGTCAGGCTGCAGGCCCTGTGGTCACCTGCTTCTCAGGGAGTTTCAGGGCAGCAGGCCCTCCTCACTGGAATCCTCCTTTTCTTGGTTGGATGAACCCTCAGCATACAAGGTTGAGCTCCAGTTTTAGGGTCCAATGTGTGTCTCATAGCGACACTGGATTATTCTATTTATTTATTTAACGGTATCGATGGAATTTAAGAATGTATTTAGTTAGCATCCAGGAATTTTATGCTATGCGTTTAGGACCCTCCCTCCACCCCTAAATCAAAAAAGCCATAAAAGACACATAGCTCTGGGTATGCAGTGGCGCCCGCCTGTCATCCCAGCAACTCAGGAGGCTGAGGCAGGAGGATCACCTGTTCAAAGCCAGCCTCAGCAACTCAAAGAGGCCCTAAGCAACTCAGTGAGACCCTGTCTCTAAATAAAAAATAAGAAGGGCTGGGGATGTGGCTCAGTGGTTGAGTGCCCCTGGGTTCAATCCCCAGTGCCAAAAAAAAAAAAAGAGAGAGAGAAAGAAAAGAAGTTTGCTGTGCAGATGTGATTAGGCTGTATTCAGTGAGCCAGATGTAGAAATCATGTGCTTTCTGCTCTGCAGCCCCCCAAGTTTTGGTCTGAACTGGTATATGTTATTACAGATAGAGCCCTAATATTTGTCTTTAAATGCTTGTTTCCTTCCCTTCTCTTCCCTTCCCTTCCCTTCCCTTCCCTTCCCTTCCCTTCCCAGTTTCTTTCCTGGGATTGAACCCAGGGGCACTTTGCCACTAGTCACACCCACATATATATTTATATATAAAATATATATTCTATTTAGAGACAGGGTCTCACTGAGTTGCTTGGGGCCTCACTCAATTGCTGAGGCTGGCTTTGAACTCTTGATCTTCCTGTCTCAGCCTCCAGTGCCACTGGAATTATAGGTGGGCACCACCAAGCCTGGCTCTTTTAAACTCCATTTTGATCCACACCTTACAGATAATCAGATGACCACATGTCTTGGTTTGCAAGGCTAGTTCCACTTTATGTGTTTTCCCCTGGAGAAATTAATAGCTCTCATTTTTACTCCTGTGCAAAGTGCTCTGGATTGGACATTAATTACATGGTCTCCTGACCTATAAAAAATGTATGAAAGAGTAAAATTTAAATTGGGACCACCCAAAAATGTAAAAGTTAGAACATCAAAACAAGACCAAGTATTGGAACTAGATCATGCATTATCAGGCCGCTGGGCCTATGGTTGTTACTTTGTGTTTAAAATTTGTCCCTGAGCTTCCTGGTAGCTGGACCAAAACAGTGTATAGATTGCTACAGTCTGTCAAAAAAAAGGAAAAAAAGTCATGCTAATTCTCTAGGAAAGGCAGAGAACTTTCCTTTTCTAGTGGTACTCTTTTCCTTTTGAATTAGGAGATAGGTTAAAATAATAATAAACCCAGATACGAGAAAGGGGATTGTGAACTGGATATTTCCTGCCAGCTAGAGCATCTGCTGATGAAATCTTCCTTAAAGGTGGAAAACACCTGTGATGATCTTTGCCAGATTCCTTCTGGGCTGTGGCCATTCCTCATCACGAGCTTCCTGTCTGTTAACAGGCCCGGCCGTGTAATGTGCTAGAAGGAAAGATCTAACTTAACTTTGCAGAATAATAATGAAGCTAGCCATTCCTTCAATCCTTCCCACCCAGATTTGGCATGCAATATCTTTAAAGGATCTTAATAGTTAGAAAATGTGGGTAATATAATTTTTTAAAGCTGAATGTCCTATAATTTTCAGTTTTTGCCTACATGAAAATTATTCTCCTATCCAGCTAAATTATTAAATTATAAGATTAATTTTTTGTCCATACCAAAAGGTAAGTTCAGTTGGCTAAACTTTCCCTATTACTCAGTACCATGCAAATCCCACAGAAACCACATTGTCTAAGAAGAAATGCCAGGTAGTTCAAAAGGGCACATTTACATTCATTAAGGTCATATGAAGGGCAGGCAGGGTGGCGGATGCCTGTAATCCCAGCGACTCGGGAGGCTGAGGATCGTGAGTTCAAAGCCAGCCTCACCAACTCAGTGAGGCCCTAAGCAACTGTCTCTAAATAAAATGCAAAATAGGACTGGGAATGTGGCTCAGTGGTTAAGCACCCCTGGGTTCAATCCCAGTACCAGAAAGAAAAAAAGAAGAAGTCATATGAATAATTAAAGAAGATTATAATTTGCCTTTTCATTAAAAGCAAATAAAGGCACAGACTGACTTTTGATAGGGAAAGTGGCCTGTCTCTCAAGAGAGAGCCCGGGAGAGAGGCCAGGCCAGAGCTCAGGGTCAGGGAGAGCTGGCTGGACCCCTCATCAGCACCTCCCTGTCGCCAGGTTGCTTATCATTTCTGATCCCAGAAACAAGGACGATCCCGCTACCTCTCAGGGTGGCTGTGCACAGAGACAGGACTTCAGAAAGTGTCCCAGTGACAGGACACCAGCTCAGGAAGTGACCACCTTTGTCCATGAGGAGGCCGCTAGTGAATCGTTCAGACTTTTCAGGCTGTGTAATCACCGTAGAACTTTCCAGCCTTGTGGATTAGATCCAGAGACGTCGTGACACTGCGGGTGTGGCTATGCTCCAGTAAGACCTCATTTACGGACACTGAAAGTTGAATTCTGGATAGTCTTTATGTGGTGTGAAGTAAGATTCCTTTTAAATTTGTCCCAATTAATTTTTTAATTTTTTTTTTCTGCTCATCCCTGACGGTGGAATCTATTCTGACACGTTCATTGTCTCCCGTGAGCGGGTCCCAAGGTCCAGACGCCGGACACGGAGCAGTACCGCTTGCTGGGCAGTGCTCTCCATCAGTGTTTTTAAAATTGAAGGATTGCAAATGTTCAGGAGAAAGAGGACCACCCCCCAAAAATGTCGTAGATCCGGCTTTGTATTTTGTACTTTAACCTTCTTATCCTGACCAACAGCCTTGAAGGTAGTCACAGCCCATTTCACAGACGCCAATGCTGAGGCTGGCAAAAGCTGCCCAGTTAGACCCTTCATGGAATTGAAGGCAGAAGACAAACCCAGAATCCGGAGCCTTGTCCTTTCCTGGGTCATCTGCCATCCCAAATTTGCTTCCCTCCATAACAGGAGGTCACGAATGTACGGAGAAATGCATTATAATCCAGTGTGTGTGGTGGTTACATTTTCTCAGGCCAAAAAATGGTGGAAAGTACTGCGTGGGGCGCAGAATGAAATTCAAATCCTGCAACACGGAGCCCTGTCTCAAGCAGAAGCGGGACTTCCGGGACGAGCAGTGTGCGCACTTTGACGGGAAGCACTTCAACATCAACGGGCTCCTTCCCAATGTGCGCTGGGTCCCCAAGTACAGTGGAAGTAAGTGCACCGGGCGGCCCCGGGTGGCAGGGGCCCTGGGTCAGGCCAGGCTCAAGAGCCAGGCGAACAATGTCTCCCTCCAGTTCTGATGAAGGACCGCTGTAAGCTCTTCTGCCGAGTGGCGGGGAACACTGCCTACTACCAGCTCCGGGACCGAGTGGTGGACGGGACTCCCTGTGGCCAGGACACCAATGACATCTGCGTCCAGGGCCTTTGCCGGGTAGGTCCCAGATGGCTTTCTCTTCCCAGTGCTGTCCCACTGCCAGACTGAGGTTTGTGGCCTCCTTGGCAGAACGGCAGCTGCTGCTACCCGAGACGCTGTCCTGAGCAGGGTTCTCAAAGTGTGGTCCCTGGACCAACAGTAGCCGCCACAAGTATCACCTGATTCTGACACAAGCCCTGTCAAAATTCGAGAACCACTGCCCTGGATTTTTCCTGACAGTTTTAGCCTCTCTGGGGGCCCCAGATCTCCCCTGAAGATTTATTATGCCAATTTACACACACTTTCCTTTACTGTAAACCGAGTGCTAAGGTTAAACCCAAATGCTTTCTGACAGCATTTCCTAGAGCCAATAGCTGTGTTCCAGAAAGATGTCATGAGAAGAGCTGGCCTCGCTCAGATTTCTCTTTGTGATTTTAACCATAATTGCTTCGACCTGAGACATGCCTGTTAATTATTCTTGGAAGGTAAATGGAGAAAGTTCTGGCAGACAGCAAAGCATCTGTGATTGCAGAGAGCTTGGTACTGCTCCGCCGTTCTCACTGGCCAGAAATCATTGCTAACTCGGCCAGCTTCAGTTGATGCATTTCCCTGAGTGCGATCCAAAGGCAGATTAGAGTTCGTGGTTAGCAGGATTTGATTGACAGAGCCCCTAGGAGCTTCACCCACTTCCCAGCTTGCAGCTGCAGTGCGGGTTCCCAGTTAGGTCCCGTTCAGAGCAACACCTGGAGCTCCTTCTCAGAGAGTAGTTCACACAGAGGAACCAAAGGGCAGGCGCGGCGCCTCTCTCCCCAGGTCTTCTGGGTGTTGCAGGGTGGGCTTCCGGCTTGGTCTCTACTGCTTCATTGTATTACCATGTCACAATCCAGAGGCCTGTGACGGAGCCCAGGATCTCAGCTGGCCATCTGCCTCTCCTGTTTCCCCCTGCGTGCTTAGCCAAGATTTAAACATGGGGATTTTATATAATATCAAAATTTCCAGCTTCTCTTGAAAGAAAACTTTGCAAAATGTCAACACTGAGTTCTTGTTGCTCAGTGGTGCAGCAGCCTGGAGTGGCCAGCAACTCCTCCTGAAGGTGGGGCCTGAGCTCTTTAATCAAATACAGTCCCTGCCTACCCCCCTCTTTTCCCCCATTCCTGAGCAATTTTTCTCATTTACTCTGCCTATTCTTTTTCTTTTTTTTTTTTTTTTTTTTTTTTTTTTTCGGTACTGGGGATTAAACTCAGGGGCACTTGACTGCAGAGCCACATCCCCAGCCCTTTTTATATTTTATTTAAGAGACAGGGTCTCACTGAGTTGCTTAGGGCCTCACTTTGAACTCTCAATCCTCCTACCTCAGCCTCCAGAGCCAATGGGATTACAGGCGTGCTTCACAGAACCGGGCCCCACTCTGCTTATTCTTAAGCCAGTGCTTCTCAAACTTTTATCTGTAGATGAAGTCAGGTTAAAATCCCAACTCTGATTCGGTAGATCTGGGTGGGTCCTGAGATTCCACTTTCCTAAAAATACCAAGGATGTCCACAGCTGCTGGCCCACAGACCAGATTTTAAATGGCAAAGCTGTGGGCAGTTTGAGTTCTCAACCCTTCAAAGTTTAATGGCACATCTCTTTCTTCTCCTTTTTGAATGTGCATCATTAAAAGAGAGAACACATTAGTTGCCATTTTATTATCTCTTTCATACTTAACATTTATTTCTAATGTTTTCTTTTTTTAAAAGCAAGCTGGATGTGATCACGTTCTGAACTCAAAAGCCCGGAGAGACAAATGTGGGGTTTGTGGTGGTGACAATTCTTCATGCAAAACGGTGGCAGGGACGTTCAATACCGTGCATTATGGTGAGAATCTGCTTCTAAGAACTGGGAGAGGGAAAGGTTTAAAAAAAAATTCACTGCACGTAACATGTAAATGTATTATTAATGTCAAGTGTAAAACCAGTCTAGTTATAGTACATTATCCATCTGGCTGTAAGGCACCTAATAGTGAGAATTATATTTCTTTTTCTTTTTATTTATTTATTTTTTTAGTACCAGGGATTGAACTCAGAGGCACTCGACCACTGAGCGCCATCCCCAGCCCCTTCTAGATTTTATTTAGAGACAGGGTCTCACTGAGTTGCTTAGGGCCTCACCTGTTGCTGAGGCTGGCTTTGAACTCTCGATCCTCCTCCCTCAGCCTCCCAAACCACTGGATTATAAGCACAGGCCTCCATACCCAGCACCAGAGAATGATACCTCTTTGTCGCCCACCTTTGTCATCCTGGAAGTGAACCATTAAGAGGAACACTGAATTGTTGTTCAATTCTTCTCAGGTTACAATACTGTGGTCCGAATTCCAGCTGGCGCTACCAATATCGATGTGCGGCAACACAGCTTCTCAGGGAAATCAGAAGACGATAACTATTTAGGTGAGACGGGGTGGCCCTGCCATTTCTTCAGAAATCCCCCTTTCCTGGAGCAGTTGGCACACACGACTCCTTCTCTCTTACACCTAGCCAGCTTTCAGGTGGATTTTTATAAAAGAAGTTGATCTTAAAATGCATTATTTTATTTTACGCCTACATAACCGCCTCAGAACATTGACTCAGGGGTTACGTGGTCACTCTATTCAATATCAAGGGATTTAGTCTGGATTTTACAAAATAGAAAGGCTTCGGGTCAAATTTTGAAAGTTCTCACCCGTAAGTTTGGCATAGAAATCATTGCTCTTGTTGAGGCTTTTGAGAAATCTGTCCTGTGGGTAACTGACTTGAAAATATTTTATGGGAGGCATTACTTGACTTAATTTTTGGTTGTCGTTATCAGCTCCTTCGGGTGCAGACCGCTGGTGGGCCTGTTCAATATTTTGTTATGCCCGGTCACTCCGGAAGATTCTGTAGTGGCACGTGATTTCCTCAAGTCATTCCTAGAATGGCCGACTTTGTTGCTCTACAGATTCTTCATCCTTCTCTCAGGATTAATTCACATTTTTTTTTCTTTGTACCAGGGATTGAACTCAGGGGTGCTTACCCACTGAGCCACATCCTCAGCCCATTTTAATATTTGATTTAGAGACAGGGTCTCACTGAGTTGCTTAGGGCCTCACTAAATTGCTGAGGCTGGCTTTGAACTCTCCATCCTCCTGCCTCAGCCTCCCAAGTGCTGGGATTACAGGTGTGTGCAACCACGCCATCAATTCACATCTAATCCTGTATTAAAGGCACAACACACCAACAGTGCTGTGTTGATTTTTATCTGCTTTCCCCACCAGGTCCACTTCAATTACTTTTTCTGTAAACCACCATAAATTATAAATTTATCCAGTTGTCCTTTAAAAGAAGGACCTGGGGAAGGCAGGATGACTGAAAGGCATTGAGCTGGTCGCTTCCTGGCCAGGCCTTGTATCTAGGAGGACATCAGGCGGGCAGTCTTGCTGGACAGCCAGTTGCTGGACAGATTGATACCCCTTCCCTCCGAGAGTGTCCAGGCAGGGATGTGAATACAGCCTCTCTAGAAGCTTATGCCCAGCACTGGGACACACCGGGCTAGTTAATGAGTGTTTGTTGAATCAGATTAGAAGCCACGTCTGCACTTTGAAATGTCTACATGAGCCCGTGATAGACAGCCCCCCTGTTAGCCAAGCATGCTAAGCCAGCTTGCTATGTGTGCGTGATTCCTTTAGAGCCTTTTCCGCTGCGTGTCACACTCAGTCACTTACTTCATAAGCACCAGCATCATTTTAGACACAGTGAACCAAACAGACGAAAAAAAATAGTAAGTTACTAATGAACACCGACATAAATATTTCTAATATATAATAATATAAGTATGAAGATGATCCGTGGTATTAGAAATCAGATCTGGATAAGGAAAATTGAGGTACAAAGGAGGGGGGGGGGGTTGGGAGGGCCGCTGCCAGGTAGCGCTCCCGCCTGCGGGCTCGAGGCCTCGGGCTCAATCCCAGCCTGTGAAAGGAACAAGGGAGAAGGGAAAGGAAAGGACAGAAAGCAAGGTTGGCACTGAAATGTTTGGAACGGAGGGAGAAAGAGGACAGGCTGTCTCGGGAAGGAAGACGTTCCAGCCCTTGCCTAGAGTGTCTGACAGCAGACAGAGGCTGGGAGGCCGTGCCTGGCTCATCAGGATCTGCTGATGGATTCAATGTGGAGGGACGTGAAAAAATAATAGTCAGAAATGTCTTGGAGCCAAAAGGAGTCGAGAACTCAGGTTTGGACGTGGGTCATGGAAAGGATGGTGCATCCTCATTTGAGATTGAGATCTGGAACTCATTCATGCATGTGACCACTGGTGTTTCAGGTCAGGGCGGTGTCCTAGCATCTTCTTGCTGAGACAAAACTGCACGTGATGGGTGCTAAGGAAATGATTGCTGAATTGTTGACCAGCCGTTGCTCCTACTGTGCGCTTCGTGGAGAATGGCGGTACCTTGGAGAGAGAGGTTCAGTTCTTCTTTCAAAGACTGCAAAACAGTCTTACTCGTAATTCAGCGCTCCAGGGCAGCAGCAGCTTTTTGCCCCCCTAAATATCCAACCACTGGCAACTTTATAGGAAAATTAATAGGAGCTGGGTGCTGTCGCACTCGCCTGTGATCCCAGAGACTCAGGAGGCTGGGTCAGGAGTCAGGAGGATGGTGAGTCCAAAGCCAGCCTCAGCAACTGAGCAAAGGCCCTGAGTGACTTGGCAGGACCCTGTCTCCAAATAAAATATTAAAAGGACTGGAGGTGTGGTCTAGTGGTTAAGTGCCCCTGGGCTCAATCCCAAGTACCAAAATGATTAATTAATTAACATAAAAACACAAAGAAAATTAAAAGGGTGGGGCAGAGCTGCATGGTAGGTCGTGTGCTTGACAGGTGCAAGGCCCAGGCTGCATCCCTGTCACCATAGTTACAAGAAAGCAAATAAGACAGTGAACAAAGTTCTTGGAAACGGTTTTCAAATGGTATTTTCGAGACGCTTCTCCTTTCACCGCTGTGCCAAATGGGTCAAGATTCTTCTCTGTGTCCTTAGTTATAAATCCGTGCACGTGACTATGACCTTAGTACTTCCTAATTCAATCAAACAGCACTGCACTCAGCCGCCTGGGTAAACTGATTTCCTGCAAGCTGAAAGCCCGAGCTGGTCCTTCCCTGTCCTCGAAAGGAGGAGGGTTCTGTTCTCTTCTTCTCCTTTTGGAGGAAATGGTCTCTCTCCAATTAGCAGCGACCTAATCAGCCGTGTCGGGTGCCTGAATTCGGGAGGGCCTCTTTCTCCTCACTGGGCGTTCTGAAACTCCTTGTCAAGGAGGAAAACAAAATTAAGGAAGATCTGTCATCTGGAACAGGCAGTCCGCGCCACTCCCGGCTTTTTCATGGAACCCTATGAGAATGTCACTTGTCGGCCTAAGAAAACCTCTCTGGATACCAGAGTCGGGCACAGATTGCACTCACCGTCTGTGGGGTGTGGACGCTGAGCCCTCAGAGCCTTTGACCCTCGCAGAGGTCACTTAGGGTAGGAAGAATGTGGTGCCATCCCCCGGGCGGGCCACACTGGCAGGAACGGAGCAGGGTGCCCAGGCTGCAGCCGCGCCCATTACGAGGAGCCCTTCTCTGCTCCCGTCTTCCTCCTCGTCCCTCGGTTCTGCGGAAGCCAGTCAGGCCATGCTCTCCCGAGTGTTTGACGAGGGAGCGGTTTCCAGGAGACGGGCCTCTGTGGCGTCGGGATCTGATGGGTGCAACGGGAAGGAAAGCAACCCCGGGAATTAGCTCTCCTAATCGCATTAGTGGGAGGCTGAGCAGGAGACTCTGGTTTTCAGGAAGTATTTGTTTCACAAGGTACCGAAGCAGAAAGCCTCCCAGTCAAAGGTGGTCCTTGCACGCAGACCCCCCCCCCCCCCCCCCCCGGCTGTTGGGTGAAAGCCAAGTTGTACCACGTCCACCATTTCCTATCTCCTTAGGGGAAAAGTGGTCATGTTTTAAATTTATTTTTTCCCTTTGGTACCAGGAATTGAACCCACGGGAACTTTACCACTGAGTCACATCCCCGGCCTTATTTTGTATTTTATTTAGAGACAGAGTCTCACTAAGTTGCTGAGGCTGGCTTTGAACTTGCGATCCTCTTGCCTCGGCCTCCTGAGTACTGGGATTGCAGGCGGGCGCCACCAGCCTGGTTGGAAAGTGGTCATTTCTGTGATGCTTCCTTGTCACTAGGACACTATACCCCTGATTCGTTGTGGCATTCACTGGGAAAACAGAAATCGATTCGGTGAAAGATAAGGCAGAAACTTCCTTTCCCCTGATCGTCTCACAGTGCCTGGGCCAGACCATTTACCAGAGCGAGTTTTAAGGGGATTCCTGTCATTCCAGCTCCTAGCTCATTCCCTCTTCACCATGAACTGGGGTGAGAAACACAGGGTGTAGGGTGGCCTTCCCCCAGGCCGCACAAGTGTGAGAGGAAGCCAGGAGACATTGGGAAAGACCCCCGAGTTAACCCAGCCAACATCGCCACGCATGAACGTGAACCAAACTCGATTGGCACTTCCTCTGCAGCGCTGGCATGTGACATTTCATTTCCCCTTCTCAGTGAAGCATCAGCTGCTTGGCTAGCACATAGCTTAGCTTGAAAGAATTAGGTGATTTTGTTGACAGCACATCATGCCATCGCCATGTAAGTGACCCGCTTTAGGGAGCAGCCTCAGGATGCCCGAGGCGCCATGGAAACCACCTGTCCCGTCAGTGACCCACTGAAGCTCCGGCATCCTGCATGGCTGCTGGGTCTTGCACTGCAGGGGTTGCAGGCGAGACTCGGCTGCCAGAGGGTTACACTGACCGGGGACAGTCACTGGGCTGGGAGCACTCTGTTCTCCTGTCATGAGCGTCAGGTTCAATCAGTCACTCACTCTGGTTTGTTTTGTACGGGGATTGAACCCAGGGGCACTTAACCACTGAGCCACATCCCCAGCCCTTTTTATATTTTATTTAGAGACAGGGTCTTACTGAGTTGCTTAGGGCCTCGCTAAGTTGCTGAGGCTGGCTTTGAACTCTATCCTCCTGCCTCAGCTTCCCCAGCTGATGGAATTATAGGCATGCACCACCACGCCTGGCAATCACTCACTGGCGCACCTACTAAGGGTTGGGATCTTTCTTGGATGTACAAAAGCAATTTTTAAAATGATTTCTTTACTCAAAGGTGCATGCTGCCTAGCAAGACCCACTATTTAAATTTTTTAAAAACTGCAAACCTAAACATATTTGGTTTCTATTTGTATACAAAGGAAAGGATGCATGAATTCATTCATTGAAAAAACATTTGCTGAGTCCCTTCATGGAAAATGTTAGTGGTTCCCAAATTCTGGAGACAGATTTTCATGATTAGACGCCACCTGGCCTTGGGAAATGAATTCAATACGAAGTCAGGCATTTTTCTCCCTGAAGTTAGGCATAGCAGAGCCAGCCTCACGGAGGTGTGGTGAGGGACGTGCGTCCATTGTGATCCGCCAGGTTAGATGGCCCGTGAGCAGTCGCCCAGGTGGAAACACAACCTCATACAGAAGACTCGCTCACTAAAAACGAGACCAAAGTTTTACAATAAATAGAGGGAAAAGATATGATTGGAATGTTATCTTGAGAAATAAATCCAAAAGCATGCAATTAAGTTTCTTTTAGCTCACACTCAACTAATCTGCCTTTTAATTTGAGTCATTCCAAGATTTTTAGATTGTAGAATAAAGCCATCAGCACTTACATTTCTGTGAGTTTTGCAGTCAGGTTGCGTGATGGGAAAGGAGTGCCTTCTTTGCTTAGTTTGAGCTGATCAATAAGATCTGAGAGGGATCCTTTTTTTAATTTTTTGGTACTGGAGATTGAATTCAAAGGTGCTTACCTACCGAGTCACATCCGCAGCCCTTTTAATTTTGAGATAGGGTCTTGTTAAGTTGCATAGAATCTCACTGTGTTGCTGAGACTCTGAGGCTGGCTTTGAACCTGCAATCTTCCAGTCTCAGTCTCCTGAACAACTGGGATTACGGGCGTGCGCCACCATGCCCGACTTGCCATTGTGTTTCACCTCTGCATTGGAAATGATATTGCCAAAATCAGGGTAAATCACATGTTCATGTCTTACATACTCGCCATTTTCCTATCTGTGTGTGTGTGTGCGCATCCAGCCGGGGGAGCCACCGTCTGGGCTCCTTGTCACCATGCAGGATGTTAGATCAGCAGTACTCATGCATCCTTTTAATTTATTTATTTATCTATTTATTTTGGGTACTGGGGATTGAACCCAGGGGCACTCGACCACTGAGCTACATCCCCAGCCCTTTTTATATTTTATTTGGAGACAGGGTCTCACTGAGTTGCTCAGGGCCTCACTAAGTTGCTGAGGCTGGCTTTGAACTCACGATCCTCCTGTCTCAGCCGCCCGAGCCACTGGGACTATAGGTGTGCGCCTCCGCGCCAGCACTTATTCATCTCCCTATCCCCGTCCTTCCAACCCCAGCAACCACCTCCTACTCTCTGATTCTGTGAGTCCATTATCTTGGTTTTCATCATTGCTTTAGTTGAGTCAGGTCCTTACCTTGCCAGTGTTTTAGCACTTGCTTCCAGCAGGTTTCCAACCCTACTTTTTCAGCTTCACTGATTCTTTCATCTTTTGCAAGATTTGGAGTTGATTCACTTCAAAAAAAGTGTTCACTGAGTCCCTGCCATGTCCCCTTAAGGAGCATGGTGGTTGTGGGCCAACACCCTCACCCCGGTGGGGCTCGTATGGTTGGACAGAATCAAAAGGCCATGGAGAAAAATCAGGATGGGGAAAGGGTGGGAGCATGGTATCTGTGCCGCCCTGAGTGACACTTGCCGTTTGAAAAAGAAGGTCCAGAAGGTGTGTTGCGCTGCGAGTGTGGGACGAGTACGCTCAAGACACGGTGAGAAGTCGGAATAGGAAGGGCGTGCTGTTTCTCTGTCTCACATCAGGAACTCAGGAGCGGCACAGCTGGGTGTTTCTGGCTTGAAGCCTGGTGTGCGGTGATGGCTGTTAGGGCTGTGGTGTCATCCGAAGGCTCCACTGAGGCCGGAGGATCCACTTCCGGCAAGGTGGCCCTGGGGCTCCTGGCAGAAGGATTCAGTTCTCAAGCTTCTCCAGGATGTTTGCAGCCTGCACATTCTCCTCACCTGGCGGCTAGCCACTCCCAAAGCTAGAGATCGAAGGAAGAGGGAGGCTAGGCATCCTGGCGCACACCTGTAATTCCAGCAGCTCAGGAGGCTGAGGCAGGAGGATTGAGTTCAAAGCCAGCCTCAGCAACTTAGGTAGGCCCTAAGCAACTCAGTGAGACCCTGTCTTAAAACAAAATATAAATAGGGCTGGGGATGTGGCTCAGTGGTTAAGTGCCCCTGGGTTCAATCCCTGGTACCAAAAATTAAAAATTTTAAAAAAAATAAAGGAAGAGTGAGACAGAGCTGGAGGTTTTTACCTCAACAGCCTAGTGATTTCCCAGTCTTTCCTATTCCATGGGGGACAGGGTGAGGCAGAGTGAATACCTGGAGAGAAGGACCCCAGGGCCACACGTGAGGCTGGCTGCCACCAAGGCCTCTTTGGAAAGGCAGCACTGAGCATCACATTATGGATTCCCAGATGTCAGCATCTCCCAAACAAAGGTGACTTAACAAAGTCTCAGCAGGCTCAAGTAATGACAGCCTATATCAAGAGTGTATGTGCGGGAAACAATTGGAGACGTTGTCCATTCACTGCTGTGTATTTTCAAATACTTTGGCTTCCATCTATGATCCTGTAACTGTGGGGCCTGCACAGAGAGCCCCAGGCTGACTAGGATCCCTGTGTCCGTTTCACTTAGTTCCATTTCTCTCAGCTTCCACAGTCACTGCAAAGGATAGGTATTTTTATCTCCATTTTACCAAAAAAGAAATGGAGACAGAGAGGGAAAGTGAATTGTCTGAGGCCACACAGCAACCCAGGGAAAATCAAGAATGTGCTTGTGCATGTGTGGGTCCAAAGCCTCTCATCTTTGGACTCTCTGCCTGTCAGGGTGGTACTTTTCTTTTTTTAAATAATTTTTAAAATTTGTTCTTTTTAGCTATACCTGACAGTAGAGTGCACTCTGACACATCACACACACATGGGGTGTGACTTCCCATTCCTGTGGTTGTACATGGTGTGGAGTCTCACTGGTCGTGTGTTCATATGTGACCATAGGAAAGTGATGTCCATTCATTCCACTCTTTCCCATTCCCATCCCTTCTCTTCATTTCCATTTGTCTAATCCAATGAACTTTTATTCTTCCCTCCCCCTCCCTTACTGTGTGTTGGCATCCCCATATCAAAGAGAATGTTCAGCCTTTGGTTTTTTGGGGACTGGCTTGTTTCACTTAGCATGATAGTCTTCAGTTCCACATATTTACTGGCAAACGCCATCATTTCATTCTTCTTTATGGTTGAGTAATATTCCATTGTGTATATAGACCACATTTTCTTTATCCATTCATCTGTTAAAGGGCACCTAGGTGGGTTCCATAGCTTAGCTATTGTGAATTGAGCTGCTGTACACATTGATGTGACCGTGTCACTGTAGTGTGCTGATTTTAAGTCCTTTAGGTATAAGCTGAGGAGTGGGATAACTGGATCAACTGGTGGTTCCATTCCAAGTTTTCTGAGGAATCTCCAACTGCTTTCCAGAGTGGCTGCACCCATCTGCAGTCCCACCAGCAGTGTAGGAGTGACCTTTTTCCCCACATCCTCGCCGACGTTTTGTATTACGTGTCTTCTTGATAATCCGGTATTTCATATTTTACATAAACACTCACTGACAGCAGATCAGCACATTCTCTCCTTATCCACAGCTTTATCAAGCAGTGAAGGTGAATTCTTGCTCAACGGAGACTTCGTGGTCACAATGTCCAAAAGGGAAATCCGAGTGGGGAATGCAGTGATCGAGTACAGCGGGTCTGACAATGTGGTGGAGAGGATCAACTGCACAGACCGCATCGAGCAAGAGCTTCTGCTCCAGGTAGAACCTGCCCCGAGCCCCCACCCTCCCTCCTCCCGGGATCCTGGGCCCGCAACCGACTCCGTCTCGCACTCCCCAGGTTCTGTCGGTGGGGAAGCTGTACAACCCCGATGTGCGCTACTCCTTCAACATCCCCATTGAAGACAGGCCTCAGCACTTCTACTGGAACAGCCACGGGCCCTGGCAAGCCTGCAGCAAGCCCTGCCAAGGTGTCTAGCTCCGTCTCTTCCGAGGGGCTTCAAAGGGTTTCTAGATTTTTAAATTTGGGGGGGGGATTGAACTCAGGGTCACTCCACCACTGAGTCATATCCCAGCCCTATTTTGTATTTTATTTAGAGACAGGGTCTCACTGAGTTGCTTAGGGCCTCACTAAGTTGCTGAGGCTGACTTTGAACTGGCGATCCTCCTGCCTCAGCCTCCCGGGTTGCTGGGATGACAGGCGTGCACCACCGCACTCAAACTTTTTACTTTTTAAGATCAGCCACACACATGCAGTCTGTGAACTTCCCTATGCTTCTACATTCATTCTCTGATGTCTTTGCTCTGCGTCTGTCTGCACTTGAGACTGCCAAATAACCGTTTTCCCCTGAAGTTTTTATTGGTGCATTATAGTTGTGCATCATGGTGGGGTTTGACGTTACATATTCACACGGGCACACACCATGGCAATGTAATTTAGCCAGTATCATTCCCTAGCATTTCCCCTTTCCCTCCTCTCCTCCCCCCATTGGTCCCTTTTCTCTATTACGCTGATCTCCTGCCAATGTCTGTGAGATTCCTCCCACCTTTCTTTTCCTTTTTCCTCTCCAACTTCCGATATGTGAGAAAACACAACTCTTGACCTTCTGAGTTTGGTTTTTTTCACTTAACATGATGATCTCTAGTTCTGTTTCTCTGCAAATGACGTAATTTCATTTTTCTTTATGGCCAAATAAACTCCCTTGTGCATATGTACCACATTCTTTATCCACTCACCCACTGAGGACACCGAGGCTGGTCCCATAGTTTGGCTAGTGTGGATTGTGCTGCTCTAAGCATGGGTGTGCATTTGTCACCGCAGTGTGATGACTTTAGTTCTTCAGGGTAAATACTGAAGAGTGGCATTCCTGGGTCACATGGTGGTTCTGTGCCTGGTCTTCTGAGGAACTGCCATGTTGATTTCCACAGTGGCTGTACTGACTATGATTCCAGTCGTGTCGAAGTGTTCCTCTCCCCCACGTCCTCCCCAGCATCTACTATTGCCTGTGTTCTCAATGACGGCCACTCTGACTGGAGAGAGATGGAAGCGTGGTGTAGTTTCGGCCTCTCCAGCTTTTTAAAGATTCAGGTTATGCGAGATTTCCTTACGTAGAGAGGTTGGCATATAGGTGTCTAGCCAAGCAAAATGCACTTGCCCCTTGAATTTTTCAGAGACATGGTTTCAGTAGTCATATACTATTGATTTTGTTTCCTTTTGCCAAATTAGGGTCAGCAAACTACAACCACAGAATGGATCCCAGCCCACCACTTACTTTTACAAATAAAGTTTTATTGGGCACAGTGGCGCACACCTGTAATCCCAGTGGCTCAGGAGGCTGAGGCAGGAGGATCACCAGTTCAAAGTCAGCCTCAGCGACTTTAGTGGGTCCCCATGCAACTCACCAAGACCTGT
Organism: Glaucomys volans; assembly: GCA_020662805.1. Taxonomy (NCBI): domain Eukaryota; kingdom Metazoa; phylum Chordata; class Mammalia; order Rodentia; family Sciuridae; genus Glaucomys; species Glaucomys volans. The sequence goes on along the minus strand of JAJEJO010005336.1, from coordinate 114,228 downwards.
GTCTAAATGAATATTTAAAAAGGGTGGGGATGTGGCTCAGTGGTTAAGCACTTCTGGGTTCAATGCCTGGTACAAAAAAAAAAAAACAAAAAACACAATAGCTTTATTGGAACCCAATCATACCCGTCTGTTTACGTATTGTCCACAACAGCTACACTTGTGCCCCTAAATGTCGAGAAGTGCAACAGAAATTGTATTGGCCAACAAAACTAAGATATTTGCAAGTCCTTAGGCTGAACAGGATTATTTTCTCCAAATAATTTTTTGTCTCTCTGCTTAGGGGAGCGGAGACGGAAACCTGTCTGCACCCGGGAATCTGATCAGCTTACTGTTTCTGATCAAAGATGTGATCGGCTGCCCCAGCCAGGACCCATCACTGAAGCCTGCGGCACAGACTGCGACTTGAGGTGGGGCCTCTGTTTCCTCCTGGTCTTTACTTCTGAGTAGAGAGGGTCCTGGGGGAGCCTGTGTGTGGATCAGGAGGGGAAGCTCACCTTTCGTTCTGCCTCCTTCTGTGTCCCCTGAGATAAGCTCTAGCCAGTCTCCATTCCTGCAACCTGTCACCTAAGCACAGCCTGCGGATTTCTGGTCCTCCTAAGAGTTAGAAATAGTAGAGTACGGCACTTGCCAGAGATATTCCAACTTGATCTTCACAACTCACTGAGTAGGTATCGAAAGTCAGCAAGAAAGGGAAACTCACCAGGCGAGGTGTGCACACCTGTAATCCCAGTGACTCAAGAGCCTGGGGCAGGAGGATCACTGGTTCAAAGCCAGCCTCAGCAACTGCGAGGCCCCAAGCAACTCAGCGAGACCCTGTCTCTAAATAAAATATAAAAAGAGCTGGGGATGTGGCTCAGTGGTTAAGCACCCCGGGTTCAATCCTCAGAACCATGAAAATTAATAATAATAGTAAAAATTTTTTAAATAATGATTTAAAAAAAGAGAGCAAGTCAAATCTGATCCCTCTATGTGCCCAGGATGTTCTGCATCCACCTGGGGTGCATTCCACCCAGAAAATGAAGTCTTAGTTGCATGGAGAAACAAGAAGAAAATCTATATAGAACTCTCCAGATATTCAGACACTTATTTATGAAGGTGAAATGGAGGCAGGAAGCATCTGGTGGGCAGAACTCTCAGGCTCTCCACTCGCCTGCGAGGTCGACCGTGTTGTTTACGCAGCGACCAGCCCGGGGTGGCCTCGTGTCATCTGCACGTAGAGGACATGCAGCTAAGTTGTGTCGCAGCTTCATCCTTTCACAATCCAGAGGTCACGGACCTAGGGAGGTGTGTGAATGTGCCAAGGTCTCACCATTCGTAAATTGCAGAGGGAGGCTTGAGCATTTGAACACCCTCAGCACCGGCCACCGCCTCGCCGGTAGTGTTGGCTACCTGTAATGCTGGATGGAATACAGATTCTGAGGCTTGGAGAGGAGAGTGCTGTGATCAGTTAGCAATGCCTGTCATGGGAGTCGAAGTGGAAATTGTGACGAGTGTGCTGCGTCTCTGCCAGTCCTGGCCTGAGGCTCTGACTTCAAAGCCACGACCTTTCCACCCAGACACACTGCCTCTCTGTGCATCTTTACTGACCTGCTGGCTCATTGGCTTGTCAAAAAGCATTGGCTAAAGTCACAAGTCCTTGTAAAAATAAATAAATAAAAAACTGGTCATTAAAAGGTAGACATTTACACTAACACCAGACAATATTCTTATTTTCAGAGGTGTCCATATAAACCATTTGCTTTAGCCAGTTGAGTTAAATTAGAATGAAAGGTCCTTTGAGAAAATATAATTAGTTGACTAAGTGCTGAACTGAATTAATTACTGAAGTTTGGCAGAAAAAAACTGAATTGGTGCATAGATTCCTTGAGATACAGCCTTAATCAATTGAAAAAGCATTTTCGGGTTAGCCTTCTTTCTTATTATTGCTGTATCACCCATCCCTCTGGAAGTAATGGTGATATGGGCATGTGTTTCCTAAGAACTTTTTTAACAGTTACATATTATTATTCTAATAATGTGAGACTATATGCTAATAGTCTCACATTATTAGGATAGTTTTTATATTTTCTATTGTCTTCTATATAATCTTAGATTATCCTATTGATAGAATTAATAGCTGATTAATTTCCCAAATACCACTGTGACACAAGTATCATCACCATTTTACAAATAAGCTGAGAGAAGTTAAACAGATTGCCCAAGGTCACACAGCCAGCTAGTGCCCTCTTCGCTCTGTCAACCTGATATCAATATAGTCATGATTTGTGCTAATTAGTATTGGTACCAGGATTTGGTACCAACCACTGAGCCACATCCCCAGCCCTTTTTTATTTAGAGACAGAGTCTCTCAGTTGCTTAGGGACTCGCTAAGTTGCTGAGGCTGGCTTTGAACTCACAATCCTCCTCTCTCAGCCTCCAAAGCTGCTGGGATTACAGGCGTATGCCACCAGGCCCAGCTGAAACCGGTGTGTTTGAGAAGCCCTACCAAACATGTCCTTCCTCACGTGGTGATGCATAATGCTGATCAATATCTTGGAGGCTCTGAGAACATCTGCAGTGTAGTAGCCAGTTTAGTCCAGTAGTTCTCAAAGTCATTTAATCCCACAACTCTCACACAGAGACCCCAAACAAACACAATCACACTTTTTCCCTCAGTTTCCACTTATTGACAAACGCATTGGAATATGCTTTTCTGAAATATACTAATCAGTTATAATTGTGTTTAACTTCCTGTGAAATGAACTCAGGGATCTCAAAACACCAAGTTAGACCACTGTCCAGAAAGAGAATCTAAATCAGGTGACAGCGTTTTGGGAAGAATTTTTCTAAGGCAGAGTCAGGGCCTTCCCACAGACTCTGCAAGGTCCTCAGCTCGGATCTGGGGATTGTGTGAATATCAGGGAAGTGACTTTTGCAGCCCAAGCTATGGCATGTGTTCTTGAACCATTAGGGCGCTTGCCTCCTTGGTCCTGGATGGAAAATAACCCAACCCAGAAGGTGTCAGGAATCAGAGTGCAGTGGAGGCCCCAGGTGCCTCTTGTGTATTGGCACAGTCTTGACCTCCTTCCTGCAGGCAGTGAGAATTTGCCCCTGTTGAACTGTGGCAGGATGAGCGCAAACACTGGTCTGAAAGCCCTCACGTCATATTATCTGGGTTAGAACAAAATCCCCTCAACACTGCGTCACCCCAAGGGAAAATCTCTAGCCCACTTAACTTGCCAGTGGGCGTCTCTGAGCGGCTGTTGAGCATCAGCAAGAAGTTCCGTGACAAGCATATCCTGGAATAATCCTCATTTTTCCAAGTCCTTTTCCAAACAGGTGTGCATAGAACTCTTAGAACACCGGAGATCAGCAAACCATCCAATTTCTGAACAGTAGAGAATTAACAAGAGTCATACCCAGTGAAGATTATAAAGCAATTATCTTTTTGAATTTGTAAATCCAATCAACAGAATTATATTTCAAGTTCTTTTAAAATCAGTCATTTTATTTTTTTCTTTTCGTATTTTTTTTTATTTTTGTTTCGTTTTGTTTGGGTGCTTAACCACGGAGCCACATCCCCATCCCTTTTTATGTTTTATTTAAACGCAGAGTCTCACTGAGATACTCAGGGCCTCACTAAGTTGCTGAGGCTGGCTTTGAACTCCTGATTCTCCTGTCTCAGCCTCCTGAGCTGCTGGCATTACAGGCGTGCGCCCCCGCACCCTGCTTATTTTCTTTTTTAAATTTAAGCCCTGCTGACTGAGTTCCTGGGCATTAAAAGAAGCTGACCACTCATCAGCACATACTGAGCACCGACTTTGTGCCTACGGAGTTTCACTAAAGACACTGGGGATAAAAAGATTCATAGATCGAAATCTAGTTTCAAGGGTGTGTAATTAAGTTTTATGGAGAATGGCTCACATCCTTGGAACGTAGTCTTTGTTCTCAGATAACAGTGCACAGGGTTCAGCGTACTCACTCCCAGGTGCCCTGCAGGCCCTCCTTCCCTCAGGATCTCGCGGAGTGGCCGCTGAGCACTTCCCAGCTGACCCACCGCAGCGGCTCCCCAGGGAGCGTTTCCAAGAGAGCTTCTCTTAGAAGAAGGCAAATGAAATGCTGCGGTGCGTGGGCTTTTTAAATATAAAATTGCCTTTTCTGCTCTGTTGAATTCCACAGATTTTCTTCTCTGTCTTTGGTTCCTTGAATTTCAGATCCTCTCTGTGTCAGGGAGGAGCACAGACCCGGGCCCTGGCCGCCTCGGGTGGCTCCCGGGTGGACCAGCGGCTGGTCGGTTCACACTGGGCTTCAGTAACTGGCCATGGCTCTGCCCCGCAGCCTCCCGGTTAGGGAGGAGAAGGCGAGCCCCGCTCCGCTGGCGGGCTGAGGGGTCAGCGGGCCCGCCCTGTCCTTTCGCAGGTGGCACGTGGCCAGCAGGAGCGAGTGCAGCGCCCAGTGCGGCTGGGGCTTCCGCACGCTGGACGTCCACTGCGCCAGGCTGAGCAGGCTGGACGGGAGGGCCGAGAGGGTCGCCGACGCCTTCTGCAGCAGCCTCCCCAGACCAAGCGACCGCGAGAAGTGCGCAGGCGAGTGCGGCGCGGGCGGCTGGCGCTACTCGGCCTGGACCCAAGTAAGTGGGCGCGCAGAAGGGCGCCCCGGGGGAGGCTCCTTGCAGGACCGCATTAGGAAACCCCACGTAGCCGGGGGCAGGGGTGCACGCCTGTAACTCCAGGGGCTCAGGAGGACGAGCAGGAGGATCACCAGTTCAAAACCAGCCTCAGCAACTTAGGCCCTAAGCAGCTCAGCCAAACACTCTAAATAAAATATAAAAAGGGCCGGGGATATGCTCAGGGGTTAAGTACCCCTGGTTCAATCCCGGTATCAGAAACAAACAAACAAATGAAAAAGAAGCTGCATTTAGGCCGCATAGGAAAGAGAACCATGATTGATTTATAATGCCTGAGCCCATTCAAGATCTGCAGGAGAAGAATCCCATGATTGATTGGTAATGTCTGCCCAGGGTCTGACAAGTAGAGAATTGCAAGTGATAAAACAAATCAACCAACCACTTTTTTATACCTCACAGGTCATTTCCAATTGTATCTGCCTATGCCAATGAGCTCCTGTGCACTTCAGTATAAACCCGATTAATAAATCAAGAGCATGAAAAGAAAAATCTCTCCAAAATAGAAACTAGAGTCAGCCAGGGTCGGTTGGTGGTTAAGAGTTAGAAGAGGATCTTGAGCATACTCTATAAGAAACTCAGCAATGATTTGATTTGATTTTTTCTCCCAGTGTTCTAAAAGCTGCGATGGGGGGAGTCAAAGGAGAAGGGCCATTTGTGTCAACACCCACAATGATGTCCTGGATGACAGCAAATGTGCCCATCAGGAAAAAGTCACCGTTCAGAGGTGCAATGAGTTTCCGTGTCCGCAGTGGAAATCAGGAGACTGGTCAGAGGTGAGATGGAGGAGCTGCCGTTCACAAGCGGCCTCAGATTCCCTAACTCTGGGTCCCCCTCATGTGCTTAAGGCTGAACCTATGGAACCTTCTCCCTCCACCCCTTGAGAAAGCAGCAACTCCGTTCCCCACCCTGGGACTGAGTCCTGGCGGGGCCAGTCCACTAGAGACCTTGAAGTCACCGAGGGCGCGTCTGGATTGCCCACCATAGTAGCTTCTGTTGGTGACTCTGGAGTCACAGTTCTTCGTTTTGTCCTCTCTGAGCCCTAAGCTGCTGAGTGGGAGTTGGGACTTTATTAATCATAAGGCCCTGCTGGCTTAGACCGGAAGTCAACATGACGTTTCTTACTACCTCATCTTGGAAATAAGAGAATTCGGCCCCGGTGAGGGACCTCTCTGACTTAGGCATCCTTTCACTGGAGGAAAACTTGGGCAAAAGAGAAAAGGACCAGACTGAGGTCCAGATTTATGCCTTTCTCATCCCTTCCCTTATGAAGTCTGTGTCCCTGAACAATAAGAGAAAGAAGCCCGAAGAACACTGCCCCTCATTAACCCAGCCCAGGGAGAGCCTCCCCAGGAGGGTGACTCACTCCCCCTTCCTCAAGGGACTGCAGGAGGACAGGGATCAGAGGTTCCCGTATGAACCAGCCATGTCAGGAGTGCGGGGAGAGGAGGGTCCTTACCGCCACAGTGACTGTGGCCATGCCCTTATCTTCCACCCAAGTGCAACATCCGCCATTTGCCGTCACCATTAAAGAAAGTGTGGATCTGGAAAGGATGTGGCCCATGCCGTTGGAATGGTGGGGATGCAGTGGTGCAGGTGACGATGAGTGTCTGGTTCCTGGTGGGGTGAGCACCAGACTTAGTGCTTGAGGTCTGAGTTGAACTCTCTAATATCTGGTTTATACAAAATGAAAGGAAACCAGGGACCATGGCTCCCACCTGAAATCCCAGTGGCTGGGGAGGCTGAGGCAGGAGGATTGGAGTTCAAAGCCAGCCTCAGCAATTTAGCGAGGCCCTAAGCAACTCAGTGAGACCCTGTCTCTAAATAAAATATAGATAGGGCTCAGTGGCCGACTCACCCGGCGTTTAATCCCCAGTACAAAAAAAAAAAAAAAGAAAGAAAGAAAGAGAGAAAGAAAGAGAGGAAGGAAGGAAGGAAGGAAGGGAGGAAGGAAGGAAGGAAGGAAGTAGGTAGTAGGCATAAATTTTACTAGATGGCTAATTCTAGTTGAAGTATCATTTCAAATTAAGTAACAGACATTTGCAGCAATACTTGATCCAATAGGGGTGGGGAAGATCAAACTATAAATTCAGAATAATCCAAAATTCCTTAGATAAAAAGACTGGAAGCCGGTGTGGTGGTGCATGCCTGTAATCCAAGCGATTTGGGAGGCTGAATCAGGAGGATCGCGAGTTCAAAGCCAGCCTCAGCAACTTAGCGAGGCCCTAAGCAACTCAGTGAGACCCTGTCTCTAAATAAAATACAAAATAGGGCTGGGGATGCGGCTCAGTGGCTGAGTGTCCCTGAGTTCAATCCCTGGTTCCAAAAAAAAAAAAAAGATTGGAAAACAGCCAAGTGTAGTTCATACTTGGCCATCAGATAGTGAGATTTTGATTATAGTATTGTCTTTGTGTGCTTTCTTTTCCAAAGTTTCTAAAATGAGCTGGGTACAGTGGCACCCCTGTAATCCCAGCAGCTCGGAAGGCTGAGGCAGGAGGATCGTGAATTCAATGCCAGCCTCGTTAACTCAGCGAGACCCTGTCTCAAAATAAAAAATCAAGAGGGCTGGGATGTGGCTCAGTGGTTAAGCACCCTGGGTCCAATCCCTGGTACCAAAAAAGAAAAGTTTCTAAGACGGACGTGAATAGCACTGATGTGACATGGGACGTGTTTGGGGTGAACGTGGTGCTGAGCCCTTTCCATGGACGTCTGTCGTGGAGGTTTCTCAGCACTTTGCAGCGGGCACGGTTGTCATCCCGTCCTACAGATGAGGAAGTGGAAGCCCAGGGGGCAGCCCTGGGACCTGACTGTACAGGGGTTCAAATGCAGGTCGGGTGGACTCCTGATTCCGCACACTCAACCCCTACCCTAGAAAATCAGGAATGTTGTTTTCAGTATTTTAGGGACTGGCGCTTCTTTGAGTTTATTCTCTATGGCTCAGAGAATATAGAAAGGAGGAGAGAGGCAGGAGGAGGAAGAAGGAGAGGAGAGGGAGAGGGGGAGAGAGAGAGAGAGAGAGAGAGAGAGAGCGCGCGCGCGTGTGAGTGTGTGTGTGTGTGTGTGTGTGTGTGTGTGTGTGTGTGTGTGTGTGTCCTGGTGCCTTTCGACAGTGTGGGGTGGGCACTGGGCACACCTCTTCCTGCTCACGGCTACCCCCACACACACACCAAGCCAGCACGTTGACCAGGAACGCCCCTGACTGCGTCTGCTTTTTGTGACAGTGCTTGGTCACCTGTGGAAAAGGGCACAAGCATCGCCAGGTCTGGTGTCAGTTTGAAGATCGACTGAATGATAGACTCTGCGACCCGGAGGCCAAGCCAGCCTCCACGCAAACTTGTCAGCAGCCTGAATGTGCATCCTGGCAGGCGGGTCCCTGGGGACAGGTATTTTAAATGATAAGATTCTTAACTGCATTCTTTCCTCCTTATCTGGAGAGGGCTTGCCCAGGGACAGTCCATGTGGCGGGACTAGCCCACTGGGAGGTGTGGACTCCCCCTCCCCTCGCAGAGCTTTATCCAGCACATGAGACCCTCTGCCAGCCTCCTGCTCCCTGCCCAGGGTGGCTGCTTCCTCTCCTGGAGCCCGAGACTCCATCTGCAGGCCCACGTGCACGCCTCCGCCCTCGGCTTGCACTGCGTGCTGCATTTAAACAACTCACAGCAGACCTTGCGTCTGGCTGATGCTATCTTCCCACGTGCCTCTGTGGGTCTGTGGCCGAGCTGATCCCTGCCAGAGCCCTTGGCGCGAGGGTCTGGGCTGGGATTTGAAAGGCTATTTTGGCTCCCAACGTCATGATTTCCAAAGCTCACCTCTCACAAAGAAGGCGGGCTCTTCCATCATAATTAATTAGATCAAAGGCTACAGAGTCACCAGGCTTGGAAAGCGTCTTCTCTGAGTCCTCTTGGTCTGGGGGTTCCGCAGTCTTAACTGCAGCCTTTCTTAAAGGAGAGTGAGAGTCTCCCCAGGGCTGCACTTCCTCCTGGAATTCAGTCCTTCCTAATATAGAAGCAAACATTCCGCGTACTATTGAAGCAGGACTCTGAGTTCCCAGTGGAAGGTTAGCAGCTGTGGGCTGTCACTTATGTAATCTCTTGAAGAATGACTCTCCCTGCACCCTGACCAGCCTCAGCTCCTTCTGTCCTTTAGCCTCTGTCTTCATTTCCAGATTTGCGTGCGATCAACAGGGCAGCTTGACTCTTGCAATATCACACTGCAACATGGCTTCCTTGCAATACTGCCATCCACACTGATTGCCACTCCTCCGCATCCCTCCTCCTTCAGGGTATCCATGGCTCATCATGCCCGCATAAGAGGAAAGAGAATCTTGCCTTCTTTTTGTCTGTATTTGCATCGCTTTTAGGGAACAATAAGAGGAAGAGAACCCACTTCAGGGTCACTACCAAGATTTGAATATAACATCTACTAGAGTTGACAGATCTATTTTTATTTTTTAATCCCCATCTGTCCCAGGTCATTCCTAGCTTATCACATATCCAGAGATTGCTGTTCCTTTGAATTTTATGCAATTCAGGGAAGCAGTTTTAAAAAATATTATGTAAGAATCATAAGTCAAGAAGAGAAATTTTACAAAATGTAATTTAGCAAGGGCTGGGAATGTAGCTCAATGGGAGAGTGCTTGCCTAGCATGCACAGGACCTGGGTTCCATCCCCCGCACCACAAAACACAGGGAAGAGTAATTTAGCTAAAAGAAGACAACCAGACACACTCCTAGCTACGCACTGCGGAGATCACTGGTGCTAACGTATTTATGATTTTCTTTTCTTTTTCTTTTGTTTCAACTCAGGGCACTTAATCACTGAGCCACATCCCCAGCCCTTTTTTATATTTTATTTAGACACAGGGTCTTTCTGAGGTGCTCAGGGCCTCGCTAAGTTGCTGAGTCTGGCTTTAAACTCATGATCCTCCTGCCTCAGTCTCCTGAGCCACTGGGATTACAGGCATGTGCCACCACACCCAGCTATGTTTATGATTTTCTTGTAGTGCTTTTTAAACTAATTTCGGGCTTGCACTCTGCCTATTTCTTTAAATTAAAGTGAACCTCATAGTATAAAATTAAAGACTTTTAGTGAAAAATATCAGTGATATCTAATGTACTCAGAATGTTTTGCAGCCTCTATTTACTTCCAAAACATTTTCATCAGCCCCCAAAAGAAAGCCTGTATACATAAAGAGGGTGGTTCCTTGTGTCCTTCTTCCCTTAGTGACTGGCAGGCACCAGCTTTCATTCTGTCCATGTAGATCTGCCTGTTCTGGACTTTTCATAGAAATGGATTTATATACTGGGTACTGTGGTGCAATGCCTGTAATCCCAGAGGCTCAGGAGGCTGAGGCAGGTAGATATTGAGTTCAAAGCCAGCCTCAGCAACTTAGTGAGGGGCTAAGCAACTCAGTGAGACCCTGTCTCAAAATAAAAAATAAAAAGGGCTGGGGATGTGAATTACTTGTTAAATATTTACAAATAAGTATTTTAGTACCTGATTTTACTTCCTTGGGATCTATATATCTGGGAGTGCAATTGCTGGATCATCAATTCTGTGTTTAATTTTTTAATTTCTAATTGGTTTTCCAGAGCACAGTACCATTCTACATCCTAAAGGCAATATGCAAGGGTTCTAGTTTCTCCATGTCTTTTTCAATTATTTTCTATCATTTAAATTACTCCAAGTGGGTATAAGTGGAGTCTCACTATGGTTTTGATTTAATTTCTAAAAGATATTGAGTGTCTTTTCATGTGCATATTGGCCATTTGTACCTCTTCTTTGGAGAAATGGTTCTTTACCTATTTTTAAAAAATGTAATTGTGGTAAAATACCCTTAAAAATAAATTTTATCCACTTCGTCATTTTTAGATGTACAGTCGCATAAGTTATTTTCCCATTAACAATCCAATTGTTTGGGGGGGGTGTTGTTGTTGAGTTACAGAAGCTCTTTATATGTTGTGGGTATCAACCTTTTATCAGACTTATCTCCCATCCCATGGCTGCCTTTTCGCTCAGCTGATAGCATCCTTTGATGTACAAAGACTTTACTTTTAAAGCCCGGCTTATCTATTTATTCTTTTGTTGCCTTTACTACTGGCATTGAAGAAATCTTTGTCAAATCCAGTGACATTGGTACCTTTGTCAAAAACCACTTGGTGCAGGCGTGGTGGTGCACGCCTGTCATCCCAGCAGCTCCGGAGGCTGGGGCAGGAAGATCACAAGTTCAAAACCAGCTTCAGCAACTTAGCGAGGCCCTAAGCAACTCAACAAGACCCTGCCTCAAAATAAAAAATAAAAAGGGCTGGGGATGCGGCTCAGTGGTTGAGTGCCCCTGGTTCAATCCCTGGCACAACAAATAAAACCTCTTGGCCATAGAGATGTGCAGGTTTATTTCTGGACTGAATTCTTGCCCCTTAGTTGCGATGGCTGTTTCAACTCCAGTTTGAAACTGGAAAGTGTGTTTGTTCTTTTTCAATGTTCAACTTTGTTCCTTTTCAATGTCGTTTTGCTATTTGGGATCTCTTGCCACTCCGCATGAATTTAAGGCTCAACTTTTCTACTTCTTCAAAAAAGTCATTAGGATTTTCATGGGATTGCAATTCAGCAGTACCAAATCTTCTAGCCCATGAACATGTCTTTCCATTTATTCAGGTCTCCTTAATTTCTTTCAGGCATGTTTTGCAATTTTCAGGATAGAAGTCTCTCACATTGTTGGTTAAAGCTTTCCTAGGTGTTCTATTCCTGGATGTTATTGTAAATGTTTTCTTAATTTCCTTTTGGGATTGCTCATTGCCAGTGTATAGAAACACACCTGAGTTTTCTGCATTTACCTTGGGCTCTACAACTTTGCTGAATTTATTAGCTGTAGTAATTTTTCTATGAATTTTTTGGGATTACTATATATAGTGTGATGACACCTAAAAATAGAAAGTGTCCCTTCACCCTTTCCAGTTTGCATGCCTCCAGATTTTCCCCTTGCTGATTTCTCTGGCTGGACCCTCCAGCACGGTGGTGAGTAGCGGAGGTGAGAGTCACAGACACCTTGTCCTTTTTCTGTCCTTGGGCAAAGCTTTCAGTCCTTCTCCACTGCATTAGCCATGGGTTTGTCTTTCATTTTTTGATACCAGGGATTGAACCCAGGAACATTTAACCACTGAGCCACATCCCCAGCCCTTTTTATGTTTTATTTAGAGACAGGGTCTCGCTGAGTTGCTTAGGGCCTCGATTTTGCTGAGGCTGGCTTTTTGAATCTCACCATCCTCCTGCCTTGGCCTCCCAAGCTGCTGGGATTACAGGCATGCGCCCTGGTTCCCGGCTTTCTAATCTTTATTTCCTTTCTCCTGATTTTGGGTTTACTGTACTCTGCTTCTTCCTTCTCAAGTATGCATTTTGGACATTGGTTTGAGTTTTTTCTTGATATTACAGAGTCATTTGCAACCATCAGCCTCCCTGTGAGCCCTGCTTGCACACATTTTCTCATGTTCTATTTCATTTTCATTCGTCTGCACGCATTTGCGGATGACCCTGGTGATTTCTTCTTTGGTCTGCGGGCTGTTTGAAATCATGTTCATTTCTACTCACCTGTGGACTTGGCAGCAGTGCTTCCGCTGATCCACTGTGGGCAGAGAGCATGCTTTGTTTTATCTTCTGGTTACATGTCTTGAGACCTGTTTTGTAGCCTGTGACCTATCTTGGAAAACGTCCCTGCATCAGAGAGGAGTGTGTGATATGGGAGGCGGGGAAGCGAAAATGCCCCCACACTGTCTTGTTGAAATTTGGCAGTGCCTCTCGAGGGCCTGTAGGGTTTTAGGAGATGTCAGGGTTCTGAAGCATCGATTCTAGCAGTTTCCACCTGCGTGAGGGTCGCTTCAGTGGAGAGATGATCCCTGGAGCCTCTTCCTCTGTGGTGTCTCTGACATCACCCCCTCCTCTTAACTGCTTTTTTAAATCTGTGTTTGCTTTTTAGATTTATTTTGCCCTTTTATTTATTTCCTTTCCTACTTGGACACATGATGTCTTGAACTTTTGATTCTTGCATTTTTAGGTGGTTTCTAACATCTCGTTATCTATAACTGTACCGCCAAGGGCATCGTGCTGTTCAAAAACAGTGATGGAAACGCCTGTTATTTCCTCAGAATGAGTTTCAGAAGCCGAGCAAGGTCATAGGTTCTAGAAGTCCTGGTTTTAACTACAGGGCTCTCTGGGGAGCGTGTGAAAGGAGGCTGTTCCCCCCTCCTGGAGTTCACAGCCAAGGAATCTAACCCTCCATTTGTCAGTTTTTCTTTGCTGTGATCAAAGTACCTGGTAAGAACAACTTAGAAGAGGAAAGGTTTATTTTGATTCAGGGTTTCAACCATCATTAGGTGGCTGCATTAGTTTGGGCCTGAGGCAAGGCAGGGCATCATGGCGGAGGACGTGGGGGAGGAAAATCTCAGCTCAAGGCAGCCAGATAGCAAAGGGCCAGGGGTGAGACACAGTCCCTGAGGCCACGCCCCCAGTGAGCTTCTTCCTCCAGCCTCACCCCACCTGCCCACACTTCCCACCACCTCCCAGTTGCTCCTTTAGCTCTTGGGTGAGGTCAGGGCCCTCAGGATCCAGTCACTTCCCAGAAGCCACACCTTCAAGCATTACTACGCTGGGGTCTTCAGAAGACACTTCATTTCCAAACCATAACAAACCCCCACAAACACAATTCCAATAGAAGGCAGAAGTAATTCCAAGTGCCACATAATAGCTGATCAGTAAAATATAATGATCCATTATGATTAATAATACAGTAATTATAACTATAATCATCAGCAAATGACACTAATTTGTATAGAGCTAGGTTTCCCCCTTCTCCCTAACTGCTTTGGGTGCGAGCCCTCTGGCCTACTGTGACGGAATATCTTTCTCTTGCAGAATGTCTGGGGAGTGCGGGGAGGGGCGGCTTGCTGAGCGCTGTGTCTCATTTCCTTCCCGCAGTGCAGCGTCACTTGTGGGCAGGGGTACCAGCTGAGGGCAGTGAAGTGCATCATGGGGACCTACATGTCCGTGGTAGACGACAACGACTGTAACGCAGCAGCCAGGCCAACGGATACCCAGGTGAGTCCCCCTTGTCCCACCCAGTGCCTGACCGTGGGCATCAAGATGCCGAAGCTTCCCAGTGGCTCAGACAGAATGAAACCTTCTCATCCGCAGGATGTGGTAAGGCAGCCAGTTGACTGAACCACTGGATGGACTTATTTGTTGTGTTTAGAGTATGATATTTCGTTTTATTGCTTTTGTCCTTCTATGGTTATTTGGAAAAAATATATATATGTATATAGATGTGACTTTATTTCTTTGTTTAATTGCTTGTTTATTCATTTATTTTTGGTACCGGTGATTGAACTCAAGGGTGCCTAACCACTGGGCCACATCCCCAGCCCTTTTTTTTTTTTTTTTTTGGTGCTGGGGATTGAACTCAGGGACACTCGGCCACTGAGCCACATCCCCAGCCCTATTTTGTATTTTATTTAGAGACAGAGTCTCACTGAGTTGCTTAGGGCCTCGCCAAGTTGCTGAGGCTGGCTTTGAACTCACCATCCTCCTGCCTCAGCCTCCCAAATGTTGGGATTACAGGCGAGTGCCACCGTGTCCGGCTCCTAGCCCTTTTTTAAAAAAGTATTTTTTAGATGTTGGTAGATCTTTATTTTATTCATTCATTTATATGTGGTGCTGAGGATCGAACTCAGTGCCTCACACACGCTAGGCAAGTGCTCTACCACTGAGCCACATCCTAGCCCTTTTTTAAAATATTTTATTTAGAGACAGGGTCTCACTGAGTTGCTTAGGGCTTGGCTAAGTTGCTGAGGCTGCCTTGGAACTTGTGATCCTCCTGCCACAGCCTCCCAGGTCGCTGGGTTTACAGGTGTGCACCATCATGCCTGGCTCTCACTTTATTCTGATCAGATAGAAAATATTGGTCAACCTCATTTTCTTGAACTTAGGTTTTTTAAAAATTCTTTAAAAAAATTCAGTAACTAATATCCTGAATTCAGGTAGTGTGTGCTGAAGCTAGCTTGGACCAGCTCCCCAGAGCCAGCGGGTAATTTTACAGGAACTTGGTGAGCTGGAGGTTAAATGTAGCTGTTATTTTAAAATGGGAAATATAAACCTATATTTAGATAGATGATATTAGAAACAAAGCTGATGAACACCTAAAACTTATCACTTCCTAATTATTTTAATACATTACTATGATCTAGGTCCTTGGGGTCATTTGCATCTGGATGTATCTGTGGGGAAGCTCAGTGTGCTACTGAGCATCTTTTCCCAACCCTGGATTGATTGACATCTCTTTTTACATGAGCAAATGGATCAACAGGACTTTAAAAACCAGGGCAGTGGGCTGGGGCTGGGGCTCGGTGGTGGAGCACTTGCCTGGCATGTGTGAGACCCTGGGCTCCATCCTCAGCATCACCTATAAATTAATGAATAAAATAAAGGTCTACCAACATCTAAAAATTATTTGTTTTTTTAAAAATCAGGGCAGTAGACCCCTGCCCTGAATTCAGCAAGGGAAAGGTGACTCAGATTGTATCCTACTGTGCAACTGAAGAAATCAGGCTGAGGAATATCATGACGCTGTGGAAATACACAGAAATCTCTCAGCTCCAGGCAGCCAGAAAAAGAAAGAGTCAGACAGGAAGGGGCCAGGGACACGGTATAGTCCCCAAGGCCAAGGGCTAAGGGAATTCTTTTTATTTTCTATTTGTTCTTTTTTTTTTCTTTTTTTCGTTTTTATTTTTGCAGACTTCACTTTGGTTCATTGTACAAAAACGGGGTGCACATTTCCATTTCTATGGTCGTACACAATGTAGATTCACACCATTCATGTAATCATACATATACATGGGATAACACTGTCTCAGTCCACCGTCTTTCCTTCCCCACCCCTCCACCCCATGATGCATATGACAGTAGCGTGCATTCTGACACGTCATACCTACATGGAGTGTGGCTTCCCACTCTCGTGGTTGTGCATGGTGTGGAGTCTCACTGGTCGTGTGTTCATATGTGAGCTCGGGAAAGTGATGTCCATTCATTCCACTGTCTTTTCCATTCCCATCCCCTCCCTTCCCCTCGTTCCCCTTTGCCTAATCAGTGACCTTCTATTCCCTCCCTCCACATAGTGCATCGGCATCCACAAATCAGAGAGAACATTTGGCCTTTGGTTTGGGGACTGGCTTATTTCACTGAGCATGACAGTCTCTAGATCCCTCCATTTAGCAGCAAATGCCATCACCTCATTCGTTCTTCCTTGTGGCCGAGTGAGGATTCTTCGCGCGCCTGTTGTGCACCCTGAGTGTGTGTTGACCTGAGCTAATGAGTTTTCTCTCCCTTCACATCCAGGACTGCGAATTCCCATCTTGTCACCCTCCCCCGGTGGTCCCAGAGGCAAGGAGAAGCACACATGGTGTCCCAAGGACCCAGTGGCGATTTGGATCTTGGACACCAGTAAGGAACGGAGGGGGGAAGCGGGGAGGGCGAGGAAGACAGGGCGTCGGTTCTCTGTCCCGGTCCAGGAAGGGGCTCCTGCCTGTGAGGACCGCCTCCGTCACCTGTCTGCGTTTCGCTCCCACCCAGTGTTCAGCCACCTGTGGGAAGGGGACCCGCATGAGGTATGTCAGCTGCCGGGACGAGGACGGCTCGGTGGCCGATGACAGCGCCTGTGCCGCCCTGCCCGAGCCTGTGGCCAAGGAGGAGTGCTCCGTGACGCCCTGCGGGCGGTGGAAGGCTCTGGACTGGAGTCCCGTAAGCCGGCGGACCCTGTGGCGCTGGGGCGGGGACGGGAGGAGCAGCCGGTGAGGCTGCAAGGTCGGGCTTCGGAGTTTGTGATTTAAATTGTCACACGCACACACACACGCACACGCACGCACACACACGCACACACACACACACATACGCATACACATGCACACGCACACGCACACACACGCACACACACACACATACGCACACACATGCACACGCACACGCACGCACACACGCGCACACACATGCACACGCACACGCACACACACACACACACCACACGCACACACACGCGCACGCACACGTGCAGCTGGTCAGGTGCGAGGGTGCCCGTGTGGTTTAAAACTGTGTGGATGAGTCCGTCACCTGCCTGAGTGTGTCCTGGTGGGCTGACTGGACACTCCAGCCTCCGGGGACACATCAGTGTGGCCAGAGGGGCAGGGGCGAGAAGGGATGCAGGGACCCCCTCCTCGGAGTCTGGGGCCTCCTGTGCTGTGGTCCCTCAGAGCCAACTGGGTCTTAGTCCCCTGCCAAGAGGGGGAGGGAGAATCCTCCCCCAGGGCTGCTGTGCGCACCACGCACCCTCTGGGGTTTCTCTTTTTTCTTTTCTGAGCTCTGTTTAGATCCCCATGACCAGGGAGTGCACTCTGACACGTTGTACATGGAGTGTGGCCTCCCCTTCTTGTGGTTGTACATGGTGTGGAGTCTCACTGGTCGTGTGTTCATATATGAGCACAGGAAAGTGATGTCCATTCACTCCGCTGTCTTTCCCCTTCCCATTCTGCTTCCCTTCTCCTCATTCCCCCCTGTTCAATCTGGTGAACCTCCCCTCACCCCTACCCCTGCCGCTTAGGGTGAGTTAGCATCTGCATATCAAAGAGAGCATTAGGCCTTTGGGTTTTGGGGATTGGCTTATTTCACTTGGCATGATATAGCCTCCATTTCCATCCACTTGCTGGCAAATGCCATAATTTCATTCTTCTTTATGGCTAAGTAATATTCCTTTGTGTATATGTACCACTCAATGGGTTTTTATAAAAGTAGTTGAACCTTTGTCTACAGGAGTCTATTGATTTCTGCCCTGAAAAAGTCCCAGAATCCAGGAAATAGCTTACCATAAGGGAAAAGGAAAAATAAGGAATATAGCTCAGTAAATATCAAAATATGTATATGAAATTGGAAGGGTGGAGTCAAATAGAACTATGCAAAAACTCAGACCTTGTTATTTACTGGCTGTATCATCCTGAGCAATTTCAAGTCACATTTTTCTTCTGCTCTTAAGACCAAAAAGAATACCTACTTTAAAGACGGTTGTGAGGGTTGAGATTATATATGTTAAATGCTTTGCAGAAAGTAGGTCCTCAATAAACAGTATCCATCCTTCAGTCCATCCATCTGTCAGTTCATCTGTCTGTCAGAGCCTCATGTCTACTCACCAGGTATTTGTGATAGCTCACTAGAGAAAAAGCAGTAAATCAAGAATAAAAAAGTCCATGCCTTATTTGAGAATATGGCAACGGAGAATCCATTCAGTGAACAAATAACAAAATACCTGCAGCAGGTCCAGATGAGTGCTAGAAACAAGTCGAGCGGAGGAATGGCCCGGAGAAAGCTGTGCTGTGCCGTGTTTGCAGTACGGCAAGCAGGACCTCAGTGAGGGGAGCTGGCCACAGGGCGTCTGTTTGGTGTAACAGCCGCCAGCAGGGGAAGCCCCGAGACTTGAGGTGTGCTCAGTGCAGCATGTTCACAGGCATCCTCAAGGCCAGGTGGCTGGAGCACCCTGAGGGCGAATGACAGGCGCCGGGTCAGGTGGCCAGGGGCTCCCCAAGAAGAGCCTGCCAGGTCAGCACAAGGACTTTGGTGACTATTCTGAGGGAATTGGGAAGTCGCTGGAGGGACACATGATGTGACTTTCGTCCTAAAGGGTTCTATTTTGTGACATGCAGACAGCAGACTCGGATGGGCAGCATCAAGGTCCCAAGCCCAGTTGAAAGGCCAGCACTGCCCCCGGCAAGGGAAGGTGATTTCTCAAAGTAAGGCCACTGTTGCAGTGGCCATTGTGAGAAGTGGCTGGATCAGGGATCTGTCTCAATACTAAGTTGGTGGGATTCCTGATGAAATGCTTAGGGGAGGGGAGGACGAGAGGGGTCAAAGAGGATCCCAGGCTTTTCCTGGCCTGAGCAGCCGAGAAGGCAGTAGGCTGTTTGCAGAAATGTACGTTCAAGGACTTGACATCCAGCCACCCAGTGACCCACCCTTTCTCTTTCTGAACATTCGACGTAGTGCTCGGTGACGTGTGGGCAAGGTAGGGCAACCCGGCAAGTGGTCTGTGTCAACTACAGTGACCACGTGATCGACCAGAGCGAGTGTGACCCGGATTACATCCCAGAGACTGAACAGGACTGCGCCACGTCACCGTGCCCTCAGCGGACCCCAGACCGGGGCCTAGCCCAGCACCCGTTCCAGAACGAGGACTATCGGCCGCGGAGCCCCAACCCCAGCCGCACCCACGTGCTGGGGGGAAACCAGTGGAGGACGGGTCCCTGGGGAGCAGTGAGTATTCACGGAAGCCTCTCCTCTCCCGGGCCTGCCCGCTGCTCTCACTCCAGGTCGGGTTTGGGTGGGAAAGTCTAGACCTGCTTCTGGAGCCTTTTCTCCTTCACCAGGTGTTGCTGTGCCATTTCATGGGCTTTGGGTGAAGGTAGTGGGTGAATTATGGTCCCTGAAAAGATGCCCGGACGGCGCACTCCTCCCAGGGCAGGGAGCAGGCGGCCTCTTGGGAGGCATTGTGAAAGCCAGAATGGGACATACCTAGAGGGGAAGGAGCAGAGAGACTTTTCTGGAAGAAGTTATTTTTTTTTAATTTGATCTTGACGTGACAGCCGAGTCACACATGCATGGAGCGTGACTTCCCACTCCCATGGCTGTCATGCGTGGACGGTTGTCTTGATTACAGTCACACTATCGTCCTCCAAACTACAAAGGCCTTGAAAACTATTTAATATCTCCATAATGATGGTAATATTTGGATAATTTGAATTATTTTACCAAATAATTGTCCGCAAAAACTTATGTGGTGGGATACTGTTATTATTCATGGAACTCAGGAGGGACTCTGGGCGGATGTGTCGTTAAAGCCACTCAGGGCATCTTTGTTTCGTTTACTAGTTGCTTCCTTCTAGTACTGCTAATCGTGTTTAATTATCCCTGTACTGTAAGGATTAAATGGGCCAACGCTGGCAGTGCTCGCCTGTCATCCCAGCAGCTCGGGAGGCTGAGACAGGAGGATCTTGAGTTCAAAGCCAGCCTCAGCAACTTAGGGAGGCCCTAAGCAACTCAGTGAGACCCTGTCTCTAAATAAGATCTAAAAAAGGGCTGGGGATGTGGCTCAGTGGTGGAGTGCCCCTGGGTTCAATTCCCAGTACCAAAAAATAAATAAATAAATAATATATATATATTCAAATATATATAAATATATATGTATAGATGTAAAATCTATATAATATATACTTAATATATATATAATATATTTATCTTTTTTTAAAATTATGTATTATTTGAAAGTAAAAAAACAAATCTTTTCAGGTTGGGAGTAAGTACACCAGAACCCTCAGAAAATAGAAGCAGGATCTCCATAAATGAAAACTTGTCAACATGTTTTTCAAACACGCTTAGAGATCTATTATCCTGCTCCGTGATTTGAGAAGCAAACACAGTGTAAAATGACAACATAGATGCCAATGAGGCTCCATGTTGGAAATCACTTATAGGTTGACCAACATCAGCAGGGACGTTGATCTGTGGGCCACGATAATCAGCAAGAAACTACATGCACATCTGGACATGGCAGACTGACCAGCAAGAAGCAATGTCTGAGTGTATTTTGAAATAACATTGGTTCAAACTAGGGCTGGATAGAAAGCACAAAGCAGTCTTTGGAATTAAGAACTCAAAATACGAAACATTGCCAGTCACGGTGGTGCACACCGGTAATCCCAGCAGCTGGGGAGGCTGAGACAGGAGGACCACAAGTTCAAAGCCAGCCTCAGCGATTTAGCAAGGCCCTAAGCAATTTTGCAAGACCCGGTCTCTAATTAAAATATAAAAAGGACGGGATGTGGCTCAGTGGTTGAGCGCCCCTGGGTTCAATCCCTGGTATGAAAAAAAAAAAAAAAAAACTTGCAAAGGCTGTTTGCAACTGGCTAATTCATGAAAATGTTATGGCTTCCTCCACCAGAAGGTTATTTCATAGACAAGCCCATTTTAGAGCAGAAGGGGCAGAATGAAGGATGTGAGCAAACACTCTGGGTTAAAATGATAAGGAAATTATGGAAAGAGAAAACATTCCAGGTGTTGGTACGCAAGGGAGCTATGAGAAGCTTGTGTGGGAAGCAGGTGAAATGCAAACCTCACACAGTGACCTCCAGAGAGTGTTAGCCTGAAATGCCCAAGAGAGGTTCCTGAAGATGGAATCCAGTTAAGTTCTCTGGGGAAGTTATAAATAAATAAATAAGGCATATCGTGCTCCCATGAAGCCACTGAAATCCAGGCATTGAAGGAAAAGGAAGAGAGGGGAACAGTTTGCCAGCTCGGAAGCAATGTCTCGATGACATTCCATGTGCCTTTTGCAGTGACCGAGTGAGTTCCTATAGAACCTTCATTTCAACAAGTGGCAATTCCTTAAGCCAGTAATTTGACCTCCGTGTTGAAAGGGAAGCCAAATGTTGGTTCTAAATAAGCTCTTGAGATTTTGCAAAGAATCCCCCAAAAAATTCTGGTGTCCATTGACTCCTCCCCAACCTCACCCACCCCATCCCATCCTGCAGAGAAAAGAAAGGAGACTGATTTAGAAGTTACATGAGCTCAGGAGGCTGAGGCAGGAGGATCACGAGTTCAAAGCCAGCCTCAGCAACTCAGCAAGGCCCTAAGCAACTCAGTGAGACCCTGTCTCTAAATAAAATATAAAGAGGGCTGGGGTGTGACTCGGTGGGTAAGCGCCCCTGGGTTCAGTCCCTGGTACCTAAAACAGAAAAGGAGCCGCTCGTTAGGCCTCCTGCAGCTTGTCAGAAAGAAGCCACCTGGTGGCTCAGGCTCGGCCGTGCCATCGCCACCTCAGGAAGTCCCCGCTGCCTCGCCTTGGCTGGGTGACTCCAGCTCAGTGTCTGTCACATGTCTCTGAGTTTCAGCCAGCTGCTGCTCGCCTCTCCAGTGGAGGTGACGCGGGACTAACTGTCACCTGGTGTCTTAGTGTTCCAGTACCTGTGCCGGAGGGGCCCAGCGGCGCGTCGTGGTGTGTCAGGACGAAAACGGGTACACGGCAAGCGACTGCGTGGAGAGGATCAAACCCGACGAGCAGCGAGCCTGTGAATCCGGCCCTTGTCCCCAGTGGGCTTACGGCAGCTGGGGAGAGGTGAGGACAAACCCCCAGTCCCCGTGTCCTCTGAGGGACTGTGCTGACAGAATGGTGTCATTGTTCCTAAATCATCTTAAGGGCGAAGAGCTAGCTCTGGTGGAAGCTTCTAGATTGGGATTCATTAGGAGACCTGGCGTAATGCTGCCCTATTTAGACAATTATTACCAGTAAGAGAAACTTGCATCCATCCAAGAGGCAATTAGGAAAGAATGTGAATAAATGCCGGTTTAAGTTGTTTGTCAACTAACCTCTGATGGTTTTTAAAAATGGATGCTTTCAGCAGGGCGCGGTGGCCACGCCTGTAATCCCAGCGGCTCGGGAGGCTGAAGCAGGAGGATCTCAAGTTCAAAGCCAGCCTCAGCCACTTAGCCAGGCTCTAAGCAAATCAGAGAGGCCCTGTCTCTGAATAAAATGTAGAAAGGGCTGGGGGTGTGGCTCAGTGGGTAAGCGCCCTGGGTTCAGTCCGTGATACCAAAAGAACAAAAAAAAAGAAAAGGATGTTTTGTTCTGATGTTTAAAGTGGTAAGTGATGGCAGTCATGGGTGTTAGTCCCTCCATAGTTTGGGGTGTTCGTGTGTCCCCATGGCCTGATATCTCCCAAGACTCCAAATTCCTCAGGAAGCCAGAATGGGTGTTGATATTCCCATCAAAGAGGACATGTCTTAATCAGAGAAGTGAATAATTAGCTGTACGTCCTCGGAGAGTGGAATCTTCAACTGCTCCTTTTCAGAGTGGCCTTCTGTGACTGATAAAGGGACATGGGACATTTGGAGCACACCAAACTGGGTTTAGTTCCCAGCTGTGGCTCTTACCAGCTTTGTGACCTTGGCAAAGAGCCCAACTTGGTCAGATTTTTGTATCTCATCAGTAAATGGGAATAATAATACCCCAACTTCGTTGTGTGCCTCGCACACCGCCTTCAATCAATTCCTTGCTATTATAATAACATAATAACGGACATGATTAACATTAAGAATAATTACGATCATTCATGCCACTGCTATTAAACGGAGCTTGAGTCCCCGTGGTACTTAATGGTAGGGTCTAGATGCTTCTGGTTTTGTATTTAACCAAGAACACAGCTCTCTCCTGTTGAATCCACAGGAAGGGCACGTACTTAAAGCTCACTGAGCCATTCTGTCTGAACTGTAAAATTCATGAAATGAAAAATGACAGTTACCACCTGGGAGACCCCAGTGCCAGGAGGAGGAGCAGGACAAATGAGCTGGCTGAGCCACTGGTCCGTGCTCCCGACTGACTGCAAGGGCGCCCGCCTCTCAGGATCCCATCCCCGTAACCTAGTAGTCCCAGGCGGTCCCCGGGGTTTGGGTTGACTGTCACTGACGTCATCCTGGAGCTCTTCCCTGAAGGGAAGGAACGGGGAGGGAGGCTTTGAGCCTTGTGGATTGCGGGTTTCCCACAGCTCCTTGCACAATTGCTGTCCTCTGGGACCCGTGATTGAGCTTCTGTAATTGGATCCACGCCAGCAGAAGTGCACGCATTTGCGGGATGCTTGCTGTCAGCACGGACCGATCGTTCCAGATTCTGTGGGAGATCTGGCCCTGGCACAGCAGCGAAGCCGAATGTCAGTGTTCCTGGATGTGAGCACAGCACTACTGTCCAAGAAATATGACTCGTTCCTGCCTCAGCCGTTTGAATCCTGCCAGGAGTCCAAGCCTTATCCAGCATTTCCCACCACACTGTTTATATGTCCCAGGGGCAAGTCATCGTTGTCCCAAGATTTGAAAGAGAGTAAAATATTTTAGCATCATAAAGATCTATAGAGATTGAGTCAGAAGATCACCAGAGGTTGGTGACGGCTTAGAAGTTGCCAGAAAATAGCTGGGCACGGTGGCGCATGCCTATGATCCCAACGGCTTGGGAGGCTGAGGCAGGAGGATCGCAAGTTCAAAGCCAGCCTCAGCCATTTAGCAGGATCTCCCTAAGCAACTTAGGGAGACCCTGTCTTAAAATAAAAAATAAAAGGGCTGGGGGTGTGGCTCAGTGGTTAAGTTCCCCTGAGGTCAATCACCTGGTACCTCAAAAGGAAGTTGCCAGAAGATAGGGTCTCGGGATGTGTAGGGTCGAGCATTTGCCTAGTGAGCCTGGGGCCCTGGGTTCCATTCCCAGTACTATTTTTTAAACATAAAATAAAGAACAAGTTGCCAGACAATAACGCTGGCTAAGTCATCATCTCCTTTATTTAATATTGAATAGTTTTGTTTGTTTTTGTCTTTGGGTTTTGTGTCCCTCAAAGAAGTTCACCTGAGCTGCTTGTTCGTGGTTGACTTTGATCAAGTGAATGGACTCCTCTTAACCTCAGAGCCCCAAATACTAAGTGGGGCAAATGTTATGCTCTGCCCTTGAGGTATAGGGATACAAATCCCCTACAGGGATAGGGGAGGCCCCCAGTCGGTGACACCTGGCACTCAGGTGGGGGACCTTGGGCCCACTGTGTTGCTGTAGGGGATCCCCAGCTCCCTGTCAGACTCACCTTGCCCAATGCTGTCATCGAGTTTGGCCAAGACAGATTTCTCACAGGAAAGAAAATTTGTCACTGTCCATTCAGACAAAATAACCACAGTCTCCATTGTCCTCCCGCCAGTGTACGAAGCCATGTGGTGGAGGCCTCCGGACACGGCTCGTGGCCTGTCAGCGGTCCAACGGAGAACGGTTCCCAGATCTGAGCTGTGAGATCCTCGATAAGCCTCCGGATCGGGAGCAGTGTAACACACACGCTTGTCCCCCAGACGCTGCGTGGAGTACTGGCGCTTGGAGCTCGGTACGGCCCTAACTATTCGTGTTTGTTCCCCACACAGTCAAATCCCGAGTATTCTGGGGCAGTCCTCTGTGACACCATTGTCCCACCGGTGAGGGCGTCAGTGGTCTCTCACCTTCTCCGTGTCATTGCACGGTAGCATTGACATTTTGCAGTATGGCTGGAGCGACATCACAAGAGTGCATGTACCTCATACAGGACCTGGTGCCAAGAAGTAGCTTCTTTCCTAGAGAGCCAGGTACCTAGGTAGCCACAGCTCTTTGGAGGCCTTCCCCCTTTCCTGAGCTGCGGCAGTGCTGACTCTGGGGGGAGATTCCTGCTCGTTGAGGCCTCTGCAGTTTTTTTCTTCAATGACTGTAACTTGCTTCCCTGTGACTCGGGCACAGCTCAACCCCAGTCGTCACAAAGCCTGTGCCCACAAAATAGACTGAAATCATTCTGAAAAGATGAGTGACCCACAGTGGAATCAGTGACCTGGTGCCTTTCAAGGCTTCTGGAATGTTCTTCCACCCAGACAGGAAGCCTGACTGAGATCATTTTTTGTGCTCTGGTCTGAGTCGCCCTTGGCTAGCTGCTCAGCCAGCAGCTGGCACGGTGGGACAGGTCGGCCACTGTCAATACCGTGCAAACCTCTCAGGCAGCTCTTGGCAAATGAAGGCTCAGCTGTGTCAGAACCACACCTTGGCCACCCTGTGCCGTGGACTGGGGAGTCGCTGCGGCCGTTTCACAGAAGCAGGGCAGGTGTTCTGGTAAATGCATTAATTGCACTGAGGTTGAATTTAGCGTTGTGCAAAGTCCTATCCAGAAGGCCTTTTTGTTCAGTGTGATTCTGAGGAAAAGTCTTAACCGATCTTGAAACCAGCTGAAGAGCATGTTCATTGAATTGACCTGATCGATACCTATAGATGCTTCTAGAAGCCAAGGGCTTCCACGTCTGAGGTTGTGTCTGCCCAAATAGCTCAGTAACCTCCATACTATGGAGTTGTGGGACCACTGTACTTTGTGTTAGGTAGAAACCTCGAGCAACTGAGAACGGTGTCTCAACTGGTACTGTAGAGCTGAGATGTCTTCACGAATTTAAGAAATGTCACCCTACATCACAGGTACAGTTCCCTGGGCGTACTTTTGTGTCCAGTTATGGCACCCTCCCCAGATGCATGCTCTGAAGATGCCCAGAGATGACCTCAGGGTGTCAGGAACGTCCCTACATGTCCAGCTCCCCTCATTACCAGCTCCATATTATTTTCCATGAAATTTTCCTGCTGGAACTCATTCTGTTTCACCTCCACCCGTAGTAACACCAACACAGATCACCTTTCAGAAAGCTTACTAGTCCTTTAAAAAAAGCATGTTGCAGTGGCTCTGGAGGCTGAAGCTGAAGGATCACAAGTTCAAGGCCAGCCTCAGCAACTTAGTGATGTCCTGAGCAGCTTAGTGAGACCCTGTTTCAAAATTTAAAAATAAAATGAAAAGGACTCAGTGGTAGAGCACCCCTGGGTTCAGTCCCTGGTACAGAAACAAAAGGAAGTATGTCACTAATTTTGACCAAAAAACATCTCTTAACTTAATGAGGGTTACACAAGCCTCCTTGTTGCATACTCCTGTGATTGGGTAAAAGAAAAAAAAGAAATTTATACTTCCTATGCCCTCCGATTCCTTAGATTGTCCTGTATTTTTCTCTCTAGGAAAAATTCCTTGGGAAAATGGGAAAGGTATAGCCTTGGAGAATTATAGAGCATCCGCTAGGTCGTGTGCGTGTGTCTATGCACGTCCACACACGTGTGCGTCTGCTCTTATGTACATGGATATCAATCTCCACGGAATTCTCTGACTTGAATGTATTCTCAATATGGCCCATTTATTTTTTCTTCTCTGCTCAGGCTCACCACCCGCCCCCCTAGATGCTTTAAGAGCTTACATGCTTAAATTATAAAATATGAACTGCTAATTATTTTAACTGAAGACATGAAGTTTATTTAATATGGTTCTTCTTGGGCCTGTGTACAATTTTCAAACACAGGAAGAAGGAGGGGGCGAGAGCCAAATCCCAATGCGCTGGTACTCACAGAACAAGTGCGTTTAAATGATGTGTTCTGGCTGTCGTCGTTAACACTTCCTTTTAAAGTGATCATTATTTGAATATCTTCTTCAATGCCTCCACACTCTTAAGAGTAAGGCCACTTCTGCAAGACTTTTAAATTGTGATTTTTTTTTTAAATTAAATCCAAAGCGTTTTCTGGAAAAAGATACATTTGTTATATATTACTTTTCCTAAATAGATAAGTGAGAGGACATTCTTTCAGATTCTCTCGGTAGGATTTCTCTGATTTTCCTCTTCTGTTTGTTTCCGTGGTGGATGCTTTGGCGTACGACATCTTAGTGATTCTGAATTAAGCATACCTCAGTGAACGTGTTCACAGCCATAAAGCCACTTCTTCGGTGCTTGATCATTGTAACCGACAGTGGAATTCACCATAAAAAGTACATTTGAGGCGCTGATATGTTGCTTTTAACAGAAGGCAACTTAGATTTGTTAGAGACGGGGGTAGTGAAGACTCCTGCAGGTTACTTTCTCTTCCCAAGGACGTCCACACACCAATGCTGTCACGTCAAGAACCAGCTACCCTGAGCGAGGCAGCTTTCTCCAAGGTCAAAGGAAGCCTATTCCAAGGTCACAGTGGAGATAACTTGCTACTAAAGAGCATTATCTAGACAAGAAAGCCCAAGTCACTGTTATCTTGGCTTTCAGAGTCTCTAAAATGAGGCTTCAGTGAACTTGAAGTTCAAGGACACACTTTAGACTGACAGTTGGCTCTGACTCACGTCATTGCAGATTTTAAGAATCGCAATTGTGAAAAACATTCTCCAAAGATTGAGCCTTTTCTGTCCTTTTGAAAATATGTCCTTGGAAGCTGGTCACAGTGGCACATGCCTATAATTCCAGTGACTCTGGAGGCCAAGGCAGGAGGGTCGCAAGTTCAAGGCTAGCCTCAGCAACTTAGCAAGGCCCTAAGCCGCCTAGTGAGGCCCTAAACAACCTAATAAGACCCTGTCTCAAAAAATGAGAAGGGCTGGAGATGTGGCTCAGTGGGAAGCATCCCTGGGCTCAACCCCCAGCACCAAAATATGTGTGTGTGTGTGTGTGTGTGTGTGTGTGTGTGTCTTTGGACTCTCAGTAATGTTCATTTTTGAAAAAAGGTTCTTCAGCTGCTGTGTCTTTGCTCTACTCCTGCAGCCAGGAGGTAGACCTCGTGTAATGAGCGCGCGTGCCCCATGATTAGAGGGTCAGATTGCAACGAGAGCTTGATGCTGTCCCACCAAAGGCAAAATCAGCTAAAAATCGCCAGCAATCTAGAGCAAGCTCACTCATCCAGATAATTAAAGTAGAGGTTCTGCTCGGTGCTGCTGCATCTCCAGATGGTTCTGTGGCCTTTTGCTGCTTTGCCCTGTGTGTCTACTTGCAGATCAACTTGGAGACAGTGGTTCTCTTTAAGAGAAATTGCTTGTTTGGGATTTTCATGACGACCTAAAAGCCTTATGTTCTCTGAGCCTTGCTTCAGGTGCTTTAGAATAATGCTTGTCAACCCTAATAATGAGGATCTATGAGCTTGTGAAGGACCGTGCTTTTTTTCTGCCTGGCAACTTACAAATTGTGTCTACCTCATCTTCATGTTCAAGTTTGCGGCTTCCGTAGGTAGGAAGAGAACAAGTTTGACGTCAGTGTTCTATCACCTCACGACATCTGTCTCTAGAAGAAAATAAAGATTGTAAATATCACTACCATATTTTCTGAACAGTTTTAAGCAGCCACACCTACTATTTTCTGAATATTTTGAGCAGTACAGATTTCTATGTTTATATAATAAAGCATATTTATTTTTCCATGTTATTTAATTTTATATACCATGTTTAAAAATCAGTGTTTATCAGCAGACTGTAAAGGCAAGTAGGCTATGTGAATTAGAAATGAATGTATATGATTCTTCTGGTTTTAAAAAAGATACATTTTAATTTTGTAAATTCCTTCCAACCTGTACCTCCACACCCTTTTCCCTCAAATCCGGTAGCCAAGTGTCAAGCTTTGTGTAACTGGATAGTTTCAAGTGTGTATTTTAAAGGGATGCTTTCAAAACTCTTTCTGAAGTGGAAATGATACTTAGTTACATAAACAAAAATATATGAGGCTTAACAATTGTTGGGTATTTTTCTTTTCAAACACTGTTGTCCTGATTCATTGAAGTCTCAACTATGAAATACGAATGCTCCATTTGTTGAATTTGTAGATAATGATGAAACATAGAAGACAAAAAAAAAAAAAAAACGTAGTTGGGAGAAATTGCTCTGAACACAGAGGAGAAGCTAGGTATGTGCATAAATTTGATCTCAGCTTATTTTTTGTTCAGAAACTGCAAAAGGCTTTACAACGTTTGTCAATTGTGTTTCTTATTCACCTACAATATAGTTCAGAAAGCATTTCTTATTAAAAAAAAAAAAACTATTCCAATAAACTTGGAAGTCTCCAGAGAGCCTACCCTGTGCAAAGATCTATATTTACGTATAAACCATAAAAATGACCCCACAGGCCTACGGGTACCTTGTTCCCCTACTGAGCCTCCCTGTTGCCCCGTAGTTTACTGGGGTACTCCGAGAGAAGGGGACTAAGATGATGGGGTTCCTATAAGAGCTAGAACTTTTTTCCTAAGGTACAAAATGGCATTCCAAAAGCAAACGGTGATAATATCAGCTAAATTCTACTGACTACCTGCTGTGTGTCTTGCCAAGGATGCACACCACATCTACCATCTTGCTGTCCCCTGGGGAAGTGCTGTTAGGAAGCCCCTAGATGATGTGATGATCTAGTTTGATGATAAGACCTCATGTCAGTGCATTGACTATTAATCGATTAATCCTATTTTAGTGGGAAAAAAAGGCCTGATTTGAGAAGGAACTTTTTTTTTTTTTTGGTGGAAGGGTACCAGGGATGAAACCCAAGGGGCACTTAACCACTGAGCCACATCCCCAGCCCTTTTTATATCTCATTTAGAGACAGGGTCTTCCCAAGTTGCTTAGGGCCTTGCTAAGTTGCTGAGGCTGGTTCTGAACTCTCAATCCTCCTGCCTCAGCCTCCTGAGCCGGTGGGATTACAGGTGGTGCCACTGCACTTGAGGCTCCGCTGATGTTCAGCAAAACTCAAACAATATTAACAATATTAGCTAATTTTGACTTTGTCCTTTGACTCCAACAGGAAAGTCCAAATTTAATACAGCAATTGGTAAATTCCCCAAATCAGTAGCTACAAAAACTTTTGTTCAAGTTTAGGGAATAGGAAAACATCCCTCTCTTACATGTTAAAGATGCAATTTTAGCCAGATTAAAGGAAATGATGTCAAGCCTGTCACCATGAAAAGATGTCACACTAAGCACATGTGCTTTTTATAAATGATATTCTTATTAAATGAAGACATATCTTAAACATCTTGCTAGGCTTTTTAATAATGCAAGAAGAGCCCATTATGTGGCTCTATCAGTGTGGAGTATAAAGGAGAAGATAGTTTTGTTTTGTTTTTGTTAATCATAATAGTAACCATAACCCAGGCTCAGGAGGCTGAGGCAGGAGGATGGCAAGTTCAAAGCCAGCCTCAGGAACTTAGGGAGACCCTAAGCAACTCAGTGAGACCCTGTCTCTAAATAAAAAATAAAAAGGGCTGAAAATGTTGCTCAGTTGGTCAGGCACCCCTGAACTCAAATCCAGGTACAGGAAAAAGAAAGGAAGAAACCAAAAAAAACCACAAAGAAGAACAACACCAAAATATCACAACGCGTAGAATTACAGCATTTCTCTGAATTTAATGCAGTTTAAGACGCTGTAAGCCCTCCCCTCCGATATGTTTAGAGCAGTCAAACCTCACCTGCATGGATTCCACTGGAGACACCACTTAGCAGACTGGACACTTTCTTGCATCTGCGGTGGCTTATGCCTGCCGGAAACCCGGCAGCTGCCTCATGGTAGCTGGACCGGTTTCTATTTTCATGAATCTTAAAAGTCCAAAGTCAAGGCAGGGCGAAAAAGGGTAGGAGGTGCTTGGACCCAGAGAAGCGTGTCCTCTCCCTGACTCATGTCATGGCGCTGTCCTTCTGGAATTGAAAGGAATGGCCACTTTGGAATGTGGAGGGGAGGCAGAGGTTGAGTCTGAGCCTGGGAGGCTGGGAGGGAATCCTGGAGATTAGCCAAGCAGTCAGGAAGATTTAGTTGATGGCGGATGGAATGCAGGAATAAAACCCTCTACATTGTTCCTTTAAAAATAAAGATACTTGTTTTTTGACAAATGCTTTTGAAGTGCCAAGTGTGGCCTGGACACTTCCTAGGTGCTCAGTATACGGCCACGAACAAGTCAGAGCTCTTCATTCTTATGGGCAAGGGCAACATTTAGTATTAATTGAAGAAAACTAAATGCGTGTGATTCAAGAATTGACGCTTTTTCCCCTCACAGCCCCAACACCACCATAAAAATAAAAATAAAAAATGCTATTAAGAACACACAGCTTCGTGGTTGCTGATGATGTTTGTTCAAAAAATATAGATCAGCCAGGCACAGGGGTGCTGCCTGTGATCCCAGCAGCTCAGGAGGCTGAGCAGGAGGATGGCGAGTTCAAAGCCAGCCTCAGCAACTTAGCAAGGCCCTAAGCAACTTAGTGAGACTCTGTCTCTAAATAAATACAAAATAAGGCTGGGGATGTGGCTCGGTGGTTAAGCACCCCTGGCTTCAGTCCTCAATAGGAAACAAGAAAAAGGGTCACAATGTCAGTTCAGTGGTCTGAGAGGAGCCAGGACCAGCGGGGAGCTTGACTTTGCCTTCTCCTTGCTGGGGTCCTCAGGTCCCATGCACCTGTGGAAGTTGTGACCTGAGGGTACATTTCCCCTTTGTTATTTAGTGGATACCAATAAAATGGTCTGGAACGTTCTTTGCTTCTTGGTGTTGCCTCTTGTGTGCTCCTTTTCAAGGGTGGTTTTCAAGACCACAACTTCCCTTTCCAGAAATTTATGAAATATAAGATTGGCAACCAAGATAAGGACGTCCAGTGAGTAGTAAGAAAGAGAAACCCATACGCCAAACCCAGAAGCCCGCCACTCTTAACAAGATCTCATCTGCAGTCTCTCCTAAGAAAGAGGTTATGCCTTGGCCAGCACGGTCCAGGAACTTCCGCAGTGATGGATAGAGTCTCTCTCTGCTTTTCAACATGGAATCCACGAGCCACAAGTCGCTAATACTAAGCCCTTAAAATGTGACAAGTGATAAGGAAACCACACCTTTAAATTTTTATTTAATTAATCCCTCTACATTTTAAGCCCCTCTGTAGCTGGTGGCTACCATATTGGACAGGTAACCTCAGGCAAGGGTGTATCTTTGGCAGTTAATCATGAACTAGCCAAGAAAACAAAACTTATCAAAATAAATGGGAGAGAAATACCCTACATCAGCACTTAAGAGGTCCCTATGTGTTTTGGACCTTGGTTTTGGAAAACGTGAGGGGGTGTCCCCCACAGCTAAGACAGCTGGAGGGACCAGCTGGCTCGAGGGTAGTAACTCCAAGGCTTCAGCGTAAAAGCAGCTGTTAAAACAAAGTCCCCTCTCGTGTATCTCAGAGCTCAAGTTCCCGGTGGCTGCAAGTTCTCTTAAGGAGAAAGCATGTTCATGTGTGCACTGGGGCGAAAGGGCGAGGCTAGAGGGATGCTTTTGAGCAGAAGGTCAAAGAGGAAAGCATCAGGTGGCCACCTTCCGGAAGCTGGCGTTCCCAGCGGTCGTTCTCTCCTGCAGGAGTGTTAGGAAGGCACACTCCTATTGGCGGAACCCAGCAGGTGACAGGGAGCAGATTAGTTTGCCAGGTTGGTTTTAAGGACACATCCGAAGACTCAGGGTTGAGGCAGTGTCTGCTCCAGTGTGGAACTTGTCAGCTCTTTTGGTTTTTTCTTGTTTTTTTGGGGGGGGGGGGGGGGAGGGTGGGGAGTGGGTACAAGGGGTTCAACCCTGGGGCACCCCACCACTGAGCCACATCCCCAGCCCTATTTTGTATTTTATTTAGAGACAGGGCCTCACTGAGTTGCTTAGGGCCTCGCTGAGTTGCTGAGGCTGGCTTTGAACTCATGATCCTCCTGCCTCAGCCTCCTGAGCTGCTGGGATTGCAGGCATGTGCCACCGCGCCCAGAGAGCTTCTAACTTTGCCATCCTCATGCTCTGCGGTGTTCAGAAAACCCTTACGGGGTTCATCCAGTCACCTCATGCTGAGTCCCCCCAAAATCTAAATTCATGCAACAGCTTTGGTCACAAAATAGTGATGTCATCAATTCTTTTTTCTAGTGGTCAGACAGAGCTGTTGTTTGAACCTCCCTTTAGAGGAAAACCCTGAACTAACTTACAATCCTTCTGTCAGGTGATCTGAAGCTGTTACTGGTCTATGAAGCTCCTTCTCATGCTGTCTAAGCACCAAAAAAAGAAATAATTCAAATGTTTCTCTCTAAGCCACTTTCTTCTGAAGTATCTCAGAAAGTGGATCAATTGGTCCTTCCAATAATCCATGCAAGAACTGATTTTCACCCACGTATCATATGTCCTCCATAATTGCAGGGAGGAATGTAAGTTTTTAATAAAACAATCTACTTAAATTGTGGATCATTTGCTTTGGGCAAGAGACTCTGCTAAGCGATTGACCCACGTTGTCTCATGGACTCCTCTCTAGTTGTTGAGTCAACGCTTAGAGAAATTAGGTGATCCTAGATCCCCTCTGCTGGAAGTGGCTCAATCTGGGTTTGAACACATAATGTTCTGACTTTCAAGCCAGAACGAAGACCTTTTTCATCATCCCAGATTGTACTGACTTCCAACATTCTGGAATTGGTGGAGCCATTTACAGACTTCGCTCAGGGGGTGAGCCAAGAAACTTGGAGATAAATATGAGACAATCCTTGCTCTTAAAATTAAACCCAGGGAAGTGTAAGTTATCGGAGGCTTTAAAAGATTTCGAGAGAAACTCATCCGGTATTTATTAAGCACACGTGGGGTTGATATTTCTGACATTTTATTATATGAAGAGAAACAGAAAAACTCAAGATAATGCAGCTTAGTGCTTTCCAGTGGAAATCTAGGTAATTAGGTGGATAGCTCAGATTTTATCAGAGCCAATTAGGGGATTTTGCAGATGGTGGTGGTGGTGAGGGTTGTCAGGGAGAGCAGGATGCCGTAGCACTACAGACGAATTGTGAAAAAATGATAAAATTAAAATTTATTGGAAAGGATTGCACGCTAATAACTCAGGGGTTGAAATAAAATGTACTCAATACATCCAAGTGTCACCCAGACTTTTTCATGAGCTAACAGTAATGGCAGGATTTGAACTCCTAGCAATGTGAGGTCTGGGTCGCTCCCGGGGTAGACCGCCAGCCTTTGTGAGTGCTGGGCTTGGCTTCTCTTCCTTTCTTTCCCCATGATCCTCCAGCTCCTGTATTCGTTGGTCCGTGTGGCTGGCGAATGATAAGACATGCTTATGGTTTGGGAACTTGCTAAAATCAAAAGAAGTGTAACAAAATCAAGATAGATTTGCTTTCTTAGCTAAAACAAAGGGGGAAACGGAGACAAATCCCATCAAGGGTTAAGTGACAAACTTGCTTACCCAATAATTTATTTAATTGCCCCAAACCTTAATTTCCTTCTGGCTCATGATGCCCATAGTTACATTTGGTGCTATACTCTAAATGGGCATACTATAACTATTGCATGAATGAGGCCAGCTACTCGGGAGCTGAGCTTCTTATCACTCGTCTAGAAATTTTTTTAAAAGCCAGGCACGGTGGTGCACGTCTGTGATCCTAGCAGCTCAGGAGGCTGAGGCAGGAGGATCGCAAGTTCAAAGCTAGCCTCAACAAAAGTGAGGCTCCAAGCAACTCAGTGAGACCCTGTCTCTAAATAAAATACAAAATAGGGCTGGGGATGTGGCTCAGTGATCAAGTGCCCCTGAGTTCAATCCTTGGTACAAAAAAAAAAGGAAAAAAAGAAAGAAAGAAATTAAAAAATGAAAAACTGGAGGAAATCCTTTTTTATAAAAGAGAGATAGGATTGTTCTATACCTTGACTTAGTTATATGGAATTTATGTAGGAGAGTGTACTTGTAGTGGGAAGACCAAAGTTTTGTAGATTATTGAATATTATAATTATCATGTGCTTTCACATTGTTCAGGAAAAGACAAAATAATGAATGAAGAGGCAGGAGGAGCAAGGTTGGTAAAATATTGACAGCTTGGGACCCTAGATGAAGGGATGAGGGAGACCTTTGTGATGTTTTTGCGATATTCTTTAACTTAGAAATTTTTCAAAATAAGTTATTTTAAAAATTTTTAAAAACAAATATATTCAAGTATGTGGTTTTTTTTTTTTTTTTTTCAAAAGATAGTGAAGAATAGAGCTGGTTTTATTGCAGTATTTTAAAAATTCTGACTTGGGCCAGGTGCAGTGTGATGCATGGCTGTAATCCCAGCAGCTCAGGAGGCTAAGGCAGGAGGATCATGAGTTCAGGGCCAGCCTCGGCAACTTAGCGAGGCCCTAAGCAACTTAGTGAGACTCTGTCCCAAAATAAAAAATAAAAA
Organism: Glaucomys volans; assembly: GCA_020662805.1. Lineage (NCBI taxonomy): Eukaryota > Metazoa > Chordata > Mammalia > Rodentia > Sciuridae > Glaucomys > Glaucomys volans. Next base: position 78,956 of record JAJEJO010005336.1, on the reverse strand, counting down.
GGGCTGGGGATATAGCTCAATGGTTAAGTGTTCTTGGGTTCAATTCTAGTGCACCCCAAAAATAATTCTGACATATTTTAGGAAGCTGTTTTTAATCCCAGATTTGCACATGGAGTGATAATAAGAGGAGTGGCTGTCACAGTCACAGCCCAGGAGACAGAGTCCTTCCTACTTTTTCATTGACTCTTTCCCCATGATTTTCTCTTTCCTGGTCGTCTCTCTTCTTTCTGTCTCTCCTCCCATCCAGGAAATTGAAATGAAATGTCTCTGGGAATAAGGCTCCCCCCTCAGGGCAATTAAATCACAGCTTTGATTGCAAGTCTTACTATTAAATTCCAGTAAGTATCTGATCATGTGCAGCGCATCCCCCCACTTCTTCTTTTTTTTTACCCATTGTCCAGATTCCTTTGAAACTAAAGACTTTTTCTCAGAATGTGTGCTGTTTGTTTTCCTGGAGCTTAATTAAAAAAAAAAAAAAAGGCCTCACCAGCCACTCACCGATTCCTGCCTCGCTATTTGCAGGATCATTCACGAGGTCCTTTTTTCCTTCTCCTTGGTTGTCTTTGAGTCAGACCTGACACTGACCTATCCGGGAACCCCTGGGTGGCGGTCACAGACATGACGTCAGGGGGGAAGTGCCGTCCCCAGGAGCACGTTTGTCCATTGTGATCAGGATCTTCATTGTCGTAGGTGGGAACTGATCTCACGTTGTACACGTCTCACTCTCTGCAGACCACGGCTTCCCAACCTGTTACCCTGAGCCCCTAACTTGGATGGAGTGATATGCAAAAGGCTCTTTGCCACTTCCAACCATAAAGAAGTTGTGACTTAGCCGGGCGTGGTAGCGCACACCTGTAATCCAAGCAACTTGGGAGGCTGAGTCAGGAGGATCGTGAGTTCAAAGCCAGCCTCAGCAACTTAGCGAGGCCCTAAGCAACTCAGTGAGACCCTGTCTCTAAATAAAATATAAAACAGGGCTGGGTATGTGGCTCAGTGGCCGAGTGTCCCTGAGTTCAATCCCTGGTTCCAAAAAAAAAAAAAAAGAAGCTGTGACTTCTATGAAGTCAATTAAAATCAAGTCACTTCTGAGAACCTTAAGATGAGTCAGTGGTTCTCCGTGAGCAGTGCCTTTTGTCCTCCTGTACACCTATGGTGACGACTAGAGACAGTTTGGTTATGACAGATTGGGCAGGAAGTGCCCCGGTGTCCAGGGGTAGTGACCAGGGATTCCCCTGGCCATCCTACCATGCACAGCATAACCCCAAGAGCAGAGGATTTTCTCAACCAAGATTGTGCCCAAACTGGAGCATCTCGGGAGGAGAGGCAGGAGTCCCATGCAGAAGCCAAGGTCATCGTAAACTCTCTGCAGTGACAGAGGAGCCGTTAGAAGCTCCGCTCTCTGTTGAGCTGGATTTCCTGCAAACTGTCGTGTGAGACCCCAGCAGGCGCGAGGAAGGCCTCTCAATGCCAAAGGAGGTTTACAAGGATGAGCCAGAAGGAGGTCTCCAAGTTGTCTTGCCAGGCAAACCATCTGGCAGCGTCGCTCACCTTGGGAGGGAGGAAGAGGTAAATGTGCACAGGTGCGCCCCACGTGATGCACAGACATTCTGCACTTTGGCACAAGGGATCAGCTTTGAACGGAGTGGCAGAAATGTAGGGGAACATTTATTCCTTTCTCGCTGCCCCCCCAACTGGGAACTGAACCCAGAGATGCTGAACCCCTGAGCCACACCCCCAGCCCTTAGGGGGACATTCCTAAGAAAACAATAGCTTCTTGAGCTCCTTTGATGGCTCTGACAGTTCATGCGTGTAGGTTCCTTTGAATTTTACTGATGCTCCCTCATCGATGATAGAACATGACACATCTAGGAGTTGGTCAGGCTTGAGTGCCAGATTAGACTTAGAATCAAAAATAAGATTAATTCTAGAAAACCATGTTTGGAATCAGGGACTGAGACAACAGGACATGGATTCCGTGGATTCCATGGATTTTGAACAGGTCCGGAGCAGTTTCCTTACCTCGGCACCATTGCTATTTAGGATAATGCCATAATCACCCCACACTGCGGGTGGCGGCTTGGGACAGTCAACAGCATTCTTGGGCTCTGTCACTAGATAGCGTCCCTTCTTGGTTGTGAGAGCCAAACACACTTTCAGGCATCGCCGGGTGTCCCTGCAGGGCGATGCCTGCCCATAGCCGTGTGGCTCTCCCGGGGAGCATTGTGTTCCCGGGTTCCTATGGGTGTGAGGTGGGTAGGATGTGGCCTTTCCCCAACATATTTAATAACTACTGTTTAAGTCAAAGCGGTCTCTGCGGTTATGAAACCGTTCCCTTCTTCCTCTCCAGGAAGAGGTCACCAAGTTCCATGGTCCTTTCTCTGTCATTTTTTGTTTTTAACCCAGTAGAGGAAATGATCCGTAAGTGGCCGGCTTCTAACACGTGGCATCGACTTGGCTTTTCTGTATGTGAACTTCTGGGGAGGGGAGTGTCTGGCTTCCCTCTTTCTCTCTGCAAGTCTGCTCTGCAATCGCCAATGGCAAATGCCGCACCATTACCCCC